>PVIA01009519.1:0-60443 GCA_004024845.1 Tonatia bakeri | reverse complement strand
CTCCCATTACCACCCTCCCCCTAGCTTTTATCCATGTGTCCTTTAACTTTGATCCTATACACCCCTCCCCCTCTCCCCTGAAATCTCTCTTCTCTGTCCTCTGGTCACTCTCCACCTGTCTATGAAGATATTTTTAAACAAATTTTATTTTTAGTTACAGTTAACATAATATAACATTAGTTTCAGAAATACAACAGTATTAGGCATTTATATAACTTATGAAGTGGTCACCCAGATAAATCTAGTACCCACTAGGCACAATACATAGTTATTACAGTATTATTGACTATATACATCCCCATGACTACTTTGTAACAATTATTTCTTCTTATCTCTTCCTGTTTTTCACCCACTCCCTCAACCCCCTCCCCCCAATCTGTCAACCATCAAAATGTTCTCTGGGTTTATGAGTGTTTCTGTTCAGTTTGTTCATTTGTTTTGTTTTTAGATTCCATATACAAATGAAATCATATGGTATTTGTCTTTCTCTGACTTATTTCACTCAGCACAATACCTCTATGTCCATTCATATTGTCGCAAATGTCAAGATTTCATTCTTTTTCATGGCTGAGTAATATTGCATTGTATCTATGTACTACCTTGTCTTTATCCAAGTCATTTATTGATGGGCACTTAGTCTACTTCCATATCTTGGTAGTTAGCTTCCAAAAATAATGCTGCACTGAAAACAGGGGTGTATATATGTTTTTGAATTAGTGTTTTGGATTTCTTTGGATAGATATTCAGAAGTAGAATTGCTGGGTCATAAAGTAGTTGTGTCTTTAACTTTTGAGGAACCTCCACTGTCTTCCACAGCGGCTGCACCAATCTGCAGTCCCACCAGCAGTGCGTTAGGGCCGCCTTTTCTCCACATCCTCCTCAACACTTCCTGTGTGTTGATTTATTGATAATAGCTGTTCTGATAGGTGTGAGGTGATAAGCTCAGTTTGATTTTAATTTCAGTTTTCCTGGGGATTAATGACATGGAGCATCCATTCATACGTTTATTGGCCATTCTTAGGTCTTCTTTGGAGAAATGTCTATTTAGGTCCTCAGCCCATTTTTAAATTGGATTGTATGTCTTTTTGGTGTTAAATTTTATGAACTTTTTATATATTTTGCAAAATAGCCCTTATCAGATATATCATTGGTGAATATCTTCTCATTTACCAAGTTGTCTTTTTTTGCTGTTGATGGTTTCCTTTGCTGTGCAAACACTTTTTAGTTGATCTAGTCCCATTTGTTTTTGTTTCCCTTGCCCAAGGAAACATATCCAAAAAAGTATCATCAAGAACAATGTCAGAGACTTTCTGCCTATATTTTCCTGTAGGAATTTTATGGTTTCAGTTTTTACATTTAATTCTTAATCCATTTTGAGTTTATTTTGTATATGGTATAAGAAAGTAGTAGTTTCATTTTATTTTATGTATTTGTTCGCTTTTTCCAACATTATTTATTGAATAAACTGCCATCTCTACCTTATTGTACATTCATGTCTCCTTTGTCGTAGATTGACCATGTAAGCGTAGGTTTATTTTCGGGGCTTTCGGTTATGTTCTACTGATCTATGCCTCTGTCTTTGCACCAGTGTCATGCTGTTTTGATTACTAATCCATGTAGTATAGTTTGAGATCAGGTAGCATGGTGTCTCCAACTTAGTTCTTCTTTTTCAAGTTTGCTATGGCTATTCGGGGTCTTTGGTGGTTCCATATAAATGTCGGGATTATTTGTTCTACTTCTGTAAAAAATGCCATTTGTATTTTGGTAGGTATTGCATTGAATCTATAGATTGCTTTAGAGTATATGGGCATTTTAACAATGTTAATTCTTCCTATCCATGAACATGGTATATATTCTTCTAATTATTTGTATTTTCAATTTTTTCTTTGTTGTTTTATAGTTTTCCAAGTACAGATCTTTTAACTTCTTGTTTAAATTTATTCCTAGGTTGTTTTTTTGATACAGTTGTAGATGGGATTGTTTTCGTAATTTTTTTTCTGATAGTTTGTTATTGTTTTATAAAAATGCAACTAGCCTCTAAATATAAATTTTGTATCCTTCTACCTTACTGAATTCATTTATCAGTTCTGATAGTTTTTTGTAGAGCCAATAAATTATTTTTAATCATATTTACTTACAATATATTATTAATTTTTCTGCAGATCTATATAAATCTGTTTCCATTTATTTGGAGCCCCGAGTTTAAAAACTTTGTTAGTATATTGTTCTCAAATAAAAAGGAGTTATTCACATCAGACTAAACTGGCCAGTAGGCAGATTTTTCAAAAGATTTTGACTATGATATACTTCTTATATTTCCACTGTTCTTTCCCACCTTGATTTCACCAAGTGTGGTGATTTATTTCTCCAAGGCACTGTCACTTCTAGTAGAGAAGAGATCAGTATGGTAGTATTTCTTAGCTCTTCTTTTATGCACACAGCCTTGCCACCTCTGTTCATTATTAATGTATCTACTGGTGTTCCCTGATAATAGGTTATCAGGTTAATTTTTCATCCTTTCCTTCTGTGGGTTGGCTAATGCTTGTGAAATGTCGAAATCCAAGCCCCCATTGAAGCATAATTGTTTCTACGACAGGAAATGCCTGGCTTCTCAGACACTTTCCAGAGCAATAGAGTAGGGACTAAATTTCTTATGTTCTTTCAGTCCTCTATTCCATAATACCTGTGACCCAAATAAATATTTGATATTCACTAATCTGGAATACTTTGCATTGTTAATAAATTCTATAGAGACCACGTTTTATGCTAAAACACCTGTAAGCCCATCATTATGGAGTGATTGACCCCATTAGTGAAGTGAATAATTAATATATATATAATTTCAAATCCTTGTTCTGGCTGCTGAGAACCTGGGGAATTTCTTGGTTTTAATTCACCTCAGTTTGTTCATTTGTAAATTGGAGATAATAGAGCATTTAGAACATGCCTTGCATATCCTCAATGCTATACATGTGCTTAGTGTTATTAGTATTACTATCATCACCATCATTTGTGTTAATAGTAGGTCATATTAGGACATTTGTTTTTCCTCTGAAGGATAAAAACATCAGTGAGTGTTGAGAATGGCAGAGTGGGAGAGAGAAAAGCATGAGATTCAAACTAAGGGAGCTTACATTTAAAAAAGGAAAGAAAATCTGTGGGATACAGTGTTCTTTGGGCATACTTTCATTCATGTGGAAATGAACAGGTCAGCTCACCCTTGATGTGTCTTTGTATTATGTACACCTAGCACACATGTAGGCTGTTAATAAATGCCTTTGGGCTTACTTTTGAGGCTTTTAAAACATTTTTTGGGACTACGTTTGGAATATCTCTGTGTGTGCATTGTCCTCCTAATCATACAATTAAAAATTACCTTTTTATAACTTATGAAAAAGTGTTTACTTCCCACCATGTTGCTTTAAACTTTATCCCATTTTCCTTATGGCATGTGCCTGAACTACAGACATTTGTTTTACTACGTGGAAATTAATTGTATTTCCATGGATGTTGGGTTGTGTACATGTACCTGGAGTTTAAATTGCAGTGTTTGCCTTCTTCCTTGCCATTTAAACTAAGAATTTACAATAATCTTTAGTGACTCAAAGGAAATGTTCATTTTGGATGAGGTTATTATGGAAGTTCTTCCACTGAAGATCTGCTGATGTGTTTCAAATTACTTTCGAATGGCTTTTACTGGAGATAAAATTAGCAGATTTTATATATGTTTCAGACACATATAAGAACAAGTCAATTAGCAAAATACAACCTATTAGAAAAATGTATTAAAAATAGAAGATAAAAATGATTCTCAAAAGAAATATAATAAATGGTTATAAACACAAAGCAAACCCTTCAGTCTTAATACTAACCCAAAACTGGAAAGGAAAACATCATTTTTTAACCTATCAAATTGGGAAAAACCTTTCATAAAATTAAACTTATAGGTCATTTCTTTTCTCTGTGATATCTTTTCACATGTAAATCTTTTAAAAAATTTACCATGGACATAAGATGTAATATTACAGTCTTTGGAAATTGAGAATGTTTGTGGGTAAAAAATTCAGGGTAACGGTAGACCAACATGTAGGATGACACTCCAGGCCCTCATGATTTACGGGAAGGTCTTGTGTTCGGCAGCAGAGCCACTGTCGCTTCTAACGTTCAAGGTGTGTGTGCAACCCTGAGCACCTGCTTCCCTAGCAGGCACTCAGAGGGAAGGGATGGTTATAGAAAGAGTGTCTGAACTGCTGGGTACAATCAATTCTCTATTATTTAGAGGTTGTTGATCATGTTTCTGAATTACTGTGCTCCTCTCTACCAGAAGGTAAATCAAAGCAAGTAGAAGTCAGTTCTTCAGTGACTACAGCTTTTATGAGGAAATAATTTTCAACTTTGAAGACTACAGGAAATAGAAGTTTTTTATATGTTTGAGATATTTATGGTGTCCTTGTTTCTTGTCTACCAGTCAGTCAGTTAATTATCACTGTACTGGTAATCGTTGGCTGTATTTGTGTTCTTCACTCTGGTAATACATTGGCATGTTTTCCTTGGTTTTCAACTGTAGACATTAAACCATTGTCATCTTAGATCTTTTCATTGTCATTTTTAGTGGAAAATTCTGAGGTCTGGGAGTTCAGAGACCTGTTTTGTTGTTGTTGTCATTGGTTTTGTTTTGGAGGAGGTGGGGGTGCGGCTTGCACTGCTTTCTAACTGTGCCTGTACATTAAACATTTAAGTGTTTTGAATCTCAATTTCCTGATCTGTAAAATGAGAGAGTTGGATTAATTAATCCCTGTGGTCTTTTGAATTCTGTGAGTCTGACAGAGATTTTATCCAATGATTTGTTTTACAAACATGAGCCAGGTTAAAATACTTCTCAAATATATTCTGCCTCTGGACTCTTCATACTACAGTGGCTGATCTTCCCATTGGAAGTTTTTATTTTAAATCAAAACAGCATCTTCTGGTAATTATTGAGGTTTGTATTTTTCTTATTGAAAGTAGAGACTACTTTCATACTGTAATTGGGATGAGCTGAAAAATGCTTATTTTAGAGCAATTAGAATACATAGAGTTTCAGAGCATGAAAGGTGGTATAAACCAGTGTTTTCTCCTCTTACAGAGGAGTATTGTATTTCCTGATGCTTGGGATGATCTAGACAAATTAATTTTATTATGGCATGATATCTTTAGCCCAGTACTACTTATCTTATTCTGTTCAAAGAAGCTGACAAAAAGATGCTTAGGCAGAAACATACAGTGTAATTTAGCTTGCAGTTCAGGGGCAGCAGAATCCCAAATTGCATATAAGAAAGTATCCTGTTTTCCTGAGATACCGTACCCCAAATTAGGGCAGGGGGAGAAGGAAGCACTGTGGGCATCTGTGGGTATCCAAAAGGACTTTGATACTTTGATGAAGACCACTTTAAGTCTGTATAGCTTTGAATAAACATTTCCTTTCCTTTTCACAAATCTCTGGTATTGAGAGAGATCTTCCTATGGTGACGGACAATCAAACCTAGTGGGGGGTCCTTTCAGTAATTGTGTATTGTGCTCCCCCTGACCCTGTGTGTCTGTTCTGTAACAGTTTTTGGTGTCTGTGGGTGGGCCAATAATTGCCTCCCTTCATCTGTTCTGTAACACCAGAATCCTGGTTATGGTATTGAAGTGTAGTTTTGTGAAGCATTACTTTTGGAGAAAACTGTGTAAATGATAAATGAGAAGTCTCTATTATTTAAAAAAAAGAAAAGAAAAGAAAGTATCCTGTTTATTTGTCCTTCTGAGCTGTAAGATCATCTATGTTTGAAGAGAGAAGAGAAATGCTAGTTTTTCCTTCTCTGCAGGAAGGTAGACTGCCTAGCACATACATGTTTGGACGTGGGGTAGATACGAGGCGAAGGTTGGTCAGTGCTTTTTCAGCCTTCTATGGCTATTGGGAGAAGAGGAAAACTTTCTGTTCTTTGTTAGCTTTTTATAGGTGTGAATCTAAGGTAGTTTTCTTACTTTAGCACAGATGTAATTTAGCTAATTTCTGGAATTACTCTTAATTTTTATGGCTGTTTATCTGGAACATTTCTGAGTACTCGTGAAAGGTGAAGAACAGAGATACTCATATATATGGGCTGTAGGTATCAGGCACACTAAATCTGGCCCTTTTGAACCCTGGGCAGTGGCCCTGCCCCCTTGGCCCTAAAACCCAAAACATGCATTTACCACAAATCCAAGTTCACCTCCAAACCACACTATACTGCTTCCCATGTAGTGCTTGTGCCCAAATGAGACCAAGAAATTTCAGATGCTATGCCTGTCTCTCTCCTTTGAGCTCCGGAATGTTCTAAAATTACGAGACATTACTGGGTTTGGGTCACCTGATTAAAACTAGAAGCAGTATGTAATCCATAAAAATGCTTTGTAATGGAAAATGACTAAACCAATTTGCTTTACAATGAATCCACTTATGTTATTTTATTATTTTGTTGGGTTTACATGTATTTTGGTAGGTCCCAGGTAGAGAGGAGTTTGTTTTCTAGGCCAAAGTAATGGGAGACAATGGATTCTAGTCCTGGCTTCATCTGTAGTGTGATATTAGGCAAATTGACTAACCTCCATGTGCCTCAGTTATCTCAGATGTCAAATGCTGCTTGCCTTCTAGACTGAGTTCTTGTAAAAATAAAAAAATATTTCTGTGTCTTGAAAATGTTAAAACCATGGTGATTACTTAATACTATATAGCATTTAATATGAACTCGATACTCTTAATAACTATGTACAGAATTAAATTTAAGAGTCACAATTGGGACATTATTTATCCAGTTAAAGTTTTTTATAACAAGAATTGAACCTAGGCTGTATCAGATCGCGTTTATAGCAAATGAGTTGGAAGCTTAGTCCATTAATTCCTTCATTTCTGAGGAGTTATGTGTCAGAATTTAATGCTGGTGGCAGGTTCTCAGTTACCATGACATTGTAGTCATCAGTCTGACTGAAGCAATCTCTAACAACCCTGTTCTAGAGGAGGCGGAAACAATAACCCTGCTGGTTTGACAGACGCCTGCCTGTTTAGATACTGTGTCTCCAAGCGGAGTCCCCTCAGGGACCTGGGGAAAGGACTAAGGGAGGCCAGCTGGGCTCCCTGGGACAGAGACAAGGAGACCTCTCTCTGCTCCACTTCCCACTCATTGTGCTGCCCAGGCCCTATCACTTGAGAGACCTGGCAAGGAAGGAAGAAGGAAGTGAATGCCACTGCTGGTTCACAATGTTCCAGTGTGGCTGGAAAGTCTGAGAAGTGACCTGGGTGAGAAGAACAAGACCTTATTGACAGGGTTCAGTCCTGGTTAGGCCTGTTTCACATCAGTTTTCTAAATAATCGTAGCTCACCCTGCCTTCATGGATCTTGAGCACTTTCACCTCTGCCTTTAAAAAAACAAGAACAAAAACAGACCCAAAATAAAAAACTTTCTGGGCAACTGTGGTACAGCATAAAGCATTTAAACTTTTTTTTTTTCAAGAGAAATTATAAAACGTGAAAAGTATGGTATTGCCTGCTTCAAAATGAAACAAAATAAAACAAAACATACTTTCTAAGGCTTTCCAACCTACTGTGAAATTATTTGTCTTGTAAATGCCTTTCCTGTTAACGCTATTTTCTCATTGATTTATTTATAAGACTATTGACTATTCTCACATTTCCGATGGTCACATAGAATGACCTGGATTGTCCTGACCTGAATTATTTAGCCTACTTACATGATTTAGTTTGCATATTGGGTATATAAAAATTACACAGTTGTGTATATCATAAGATTGAAAGGAAAAGAAATATGCCAAACCATTTCTCTTCTTCGCCACATGAGTTGTAAACCAGAATATTTATGTCAAGAAATCAGAGGAAAATCACTGGAGGTTTTAATGAACCACAAAATGTGTCCCTTGTATACCTTGCCTTGTCATCTGCTTGAATTTATGCATGACGTCTGCAGTAAGTAGTAAACACTCTCTCGGTAGTTCTGTCATTGTCAGGACTCACAGGTGTCTCCAATTTCGGCCCTAAGTCAGTAACGATAATGTTTCATTTTTCTTTCTCCCAGTATATCTCATAGGAACATTTGAAGGTCAAAGGGATATTTTAAGCTTTTTAAAAAATAGAAAGCCCAAATATTCCTTATTATTTCTGAGTACACACATTTTCAGTAGTTGGAGCGCCCATTCTTCTGTGTCCGGATGGGATGGAGGGGACTTGCCTGGACTGAAGCAGAAGAGCGGCTGCAGGACTGCTTGCAAAATGTCTACACTATTCATTTTCTGAGCAAGGCTGGTGACCTCTAAACAGTGATTTCTCATACCTCCTGAACGTAGAAGTGACACATGAAATATTTTAGTGTAAGTGGACCACTATTACTCAGAAATTTTTAAAACAATTATTAATCACTTGAATATCCCTGTTTAGACACTTTCACTTAATGCACTGATTAACTGCATGATTTTAAGATGCATACAAATGAGGTACTTAATATTTTATAAAACAGATAAGTACTCTCTTTTTAAGTTTGTGTGCATGTGCACATATATTCAGTGATAATAATACAAATCTGATCATGTCTGTCACCCCCTGCCCTGACTCCAATGTTAAAATTCTTTATTTAGTGACTTTAGAGAATCCTTGGATTAGAAGCAGTCTGTGGAAGGCCTCCCAGCAAAGGCTCTCACCTTCCTCCTCTCCACATTGGTGTGTTTTCTCAGTGATATCAGCCCTCTGGTGTTCTTTGCCTTCCCCTCACACTTACCCTGCTCTCTCCACGTCTCCAATAGCTACCATCTCTTCCCTTCCTAAGAGATTCCTTTTGGCACCCTCAGAATTGGAGTTTTAAGTTCCTACAGTAGTACCAAGGCCTTCTGCTTTGCCTCACTTATGTTACATATTTTACACCAGTAATTTTCAATCTTTTTCATCTCATGGCACACATGAACTAATTATTAAAATTCTGCAGCACAACAAAAAGTATACATTTTCTACCTGACCAGAAAAAATAAGTATAATTTTGATTCATTTACACCAGATGGCTATTGTTGTGTTGGCTGTTATCATTGTTTTTATTTGAAAATCTAAGGGAAAAGAGGTCAGTGCCCCTGACTACATAGTCAGGTAATGCATGCTTTAAAAATTCTTGTGGCAAACCGGTTGAAGATTACTGTTTTACACAGCTAATAAGGGGCAAAATCTAACTCTAAATCCATCTGATTCTGAAGCATCATGTTCTTTCCTTTGCCCCATATTAACTCCCTGGACTTCGTTTCTTTCTGTGTGAGTGTAAGACAATGATAACACTTTAATGGTGTTTCTGTGGCACTGAGATGAAATAATGTCTATGAAAATGTATAGTTAACAGTGGAAAAACATTTAGTGTTTACCATTATTACCTTGTTTGACGTGATTCTTACTTTAATTTGTTTGCCATCATTCTTAATTTAAGTTTATATTGCCTCTTAAAATGCTTTTCTTAAAACTCTTAGTCTTTGCTGCCTTCTTGGCTAGCCATGATGGGTCTGACATTTGTCAATTTTCCTTCTCTTCCCAGGATGGTTCGTACTTGGCTGAGTTCCTGCTGGAGAAAGGCTATGAGGTGAGTGACTCAGTGAGCAAGCACAGGCTAGTGGAATCATTTGGACACAGTGGCCTCCTGCTTCCTCTGCTGCCGTCCTTCTGTGTGTGTTTTCCACTGAAACTCTGATAACAAATCAAAATCAGGGGAAGAATGTGCCTTTTGGCTTGTAACCATGCCAGCTCATTGTACTGTTTATCTACTGGTGAGCACTGGTGGCTTCCCCCTGTTCCTTAGTGTTTAACTACTTTGCACGCTTCCCACATTTTCAGATAAAGCAGCAACCTGTGTAAGCTAAAAGCTGTAACATTATTAGGGTTAATTTACGATGTGATATGTTACATTAAAAAGTCCCACTCACAGTGAAGTCATTTAATTCGGAAATTGCTCAGAGCAATAAAAACTAAGTTGATCTTGCAAGCTTAAATGAAAAATTAACGCTTATAGATTTTGCTTTCTAAAAGGCAGCCATATATTTTATGGAAACTTCTGGATTCGCTGCTATCATCGTCTTTGTTGTGTTTTCTTCTCCTCCTTCTCCTCCTTCAACATTTTCTCCTTTCTTTAAGCGAAACAAGGGTATCATATTTTAAATTTGATATGGCTTTGTTTTACCATTTTAAAGAACAAATTTCAGATATGTACACCTATATAAATTCATGTTATACGGAGAATGAAAATCCACAGTGACCCATATGCCTTGACCTGATTTGGGAGTATTAATAATTTGGATTCTCTGTTTATCCCAGTTGGAGGAGCATTGTTTTAAAAATGTTCACTGTGAACAAATGGACAAACACCAGCGAGAAATTTGGCATCTAAATGCCCAACAGGATTTGCAAAGAAGAAACTAATTTCTTACTTTAACTCATAATCTTTTTTGAGAGCCTTGACTTTTAGAGTTTAAGAAGTAATAGCAGGTACGTTTAGTACCTTCTGTACCCTTATCTAATAGCTAGTTCTGTATCTTAAAATAATATCAAAATCAGGCAATATAATTATAAATGTATTATATATGTACACATATGTTCATATGAATAGAGTCCCACTATAACTGAGGGATAAATACATATTTTACAGGGCAGCAGATTTTAGAAAGGATTCTGTGTAGTGCAGAAGAGCTGGGTTTAGGTCCGGACTGATTTTTATTCAGGCTAGATTAACATAATGTTGCAATAAATCTGAAAGGAAAGGTGTTATAGAGAAATGCTGGCTCAGACCAATGGGGCTTTAGCGGCTAGAGAGGAATTAGTGATTCAGCTGTGTATTGAGTAAACCAGGAGAAGGAACTAGCTGAGTAATAACTGGTGGGTTTAGGACATGCTACTTCAAAATATGGCACATTGGTATAATGAATATTTTAAGCTGAAGAAGTATGAGAAAATGACAGAAGTTTCTCCTGTAAATCTGTCTTTGTCAGTTTAATGTGGAGTAGGAAAAGAGTCCCTGGCTGGGTCTGGAAATTAAACTGAAAAGCATACAAATTTATTTAATATAAGTTTTACATGACAGAGAGCTTTCATGAAAAAATAAATATCTGAAGAAACAGTTAAGCCTAAGTATTTTTATGTTAAATTTGATGGAGAGTGGACAGTCCTGGAGTGTGAGGTAAGTTTAGGACACTAGGGGAAGCCTAGCAAGGTCTGTTTGTTAGGATTCTTCTTGGTGTCCCCTTGTTTTCAGAGATAGGGATGCTCTATTCCTCTATGTATAGGGGGGACACCTCTTACTTGGGGATTTTATGACTGCTTCAGGGGAAAAGGCAGGGGAGAGTCAGAGTGGCCTTCCTGTTTTTGCCATTTTCTCAAACTCCTTCAGCTTAAAATACTCAGTATGTCAAGATGCCATATCTTGGAGTAGCATGTCCTGAATTCCATCATAGTCATCAGTTTTGGAAGAGAGAGGTGGTATATCAGAAGGCAGGCTGAGTACCTCAGAAGGGACTGAGACTTGAGGTGAGGATGTTGGGAACAAGTAGTGTCTATAGCCAGTCCAGAGAAAAAGGTATTGACAATGTGAGGTACGGCAGTCTCTGTGAACTAGTGATCAAGCTTGGGAATAGTCTGGATATGTTTGACAGTAAACATTCTCAGTCATCAGGATGATGCTATTAGTAGGAAGAACACATGCGTGGAGAAGCAAAGCTCCATTTAACTGGCTTATTAAGGAACGAGCAGACTTTAGAAGATGGATAGTGATGTTCATAAATAGATGAGAAACTTAGAAGTAAATATAATAAGAATCTAGGACTGCCACATGAACTACAAATGTTTTTGTTCCATTGGCATTTGAAAATTTAAGAGCAGATTTTATTCTGATAAAGACACAATAGAAGGCTCATTTGGCAAGTCAAAGTTAATGGGAGGAATGAATCACTGAAACAATGATTGGCAAGAGAAGAGAGGTTTAGGAGTGAGATCCATAACTTGATAGAAAGAAATGGCTATAGACAATACAGGTGGAAGGTACACAGCTACATAGTATAACCAGAGATGACTCCTCCTTTTAGCACAGGGTAAATATGAGTTTTGGAGGAATGCAGGGAATGAAAGCATGTTTATCCACACTGTATTCAATTTTAAAAGGCTACTGTCTTCAGTTTTAAGAGATTAATAAAATTGGAGGCTAACCTATTAAGAGGAATCTCATGGTAGCACAGGCTTTATCTTTTTGTGCTTCGATCAAAGTGTGAGTGATTTTTCGAAGAGGCTGAATTGGAGAGTTTCCAGAATCATTAGCCAGCATTCCCTGGTTGCTCAAGACCCAGAGCAAAATAACAGGGTAAATAGCATGTGGTAGGATTAGAGGGCGGTATACCAGTCTACACCTCAATTGACAGGGTCAACATCAGCAATTTTGGATGAGCACAGACTTCTAATTCTGCAGGTTCTCAATCTTTAATGTGCATCAGAATCTCCCAGAGCTCATTATGACACAGATGGCTGACTCTGAGGTCCAGAAGCTGCCTTTTTAACAAGCCCTGGTTGTTGCTGATGCTGCCCTCCTGGGTACTGCACCTCTTGGAACACTGCACCTTGAGAACCACTAGACTAAAGGTTCAAATGAGATCATTTAATCATAAGATATTGGGTTGGCCAAAAAGTGCATTTGTCCTTTTTCTGTAAGATGGCTCTAGTAAGTGCTTAGTTATGTTAACTTTATTTGAAATAGTTTTGTTAGATTTTATTGTGACAGCTGTTATTGTGCATTTTAAAAATACTTCTCAAAATTGTTGAATTTTTGTGTAGCCATTTTAATATTGAAGATGGAAGAATATATGCAACATTTTTGCCATATCATGCTTTATTATTTCAAGAAAGGTAAAAATGTAAGTGAAATACAAAATAAGATTTGTGCAGTGTCTGGAGTAGGTGCTGTGACTGATTGAACATGTCAAAAGTGGTTTGCGGGGTTTGGTGCTGGAGATTTCTCACTGAATGATGTTCCATGGTTGGGTAGACCAGTTAAAGTTGATAGCAATCAAGTTGAGACATTACTTGAGAACAATCAACATTATACCATGCAGGAGATGGCTGACATACTCAAAATATCCAAATCAATAAAGTTATTGGTGAAGATAAAAAATGTCTTTTATTTTATGGAAAAAACTATATGGACTTTTTGGGCAACCCAATAATTTGTGGGGACTTGCTTTTCTGAGCTCTCATATTGTTTTGAATCTAGTCTTTGTATAAGGAATATCACTACAAATTCTATGAATAGACTTAATACTGAGGCTGAGCTCCTCCTAGAAAAGAAAGTGGCAGACTTTAATTGGTTAGCATGGTAAGGTCTCTCATTGTGAAGATGGGGAAGCAACAGTCAGCTGGAAGGAAGCAAGTCAAAGAGTAGACTCTTGGCTGAGTAGCAATGATGGGGCTCCATGTGCAAGAACAAACTATATATAAAGTTAACACAGCACAATTAGATCTATTCCTTTATTGCTTTTTAGTTAAGAAAACAATGTAAAGGTATAAAAAGCTTGGCTAATCTTGAAGCAAAAACAGGCATTGATGAATGTGTTATATTTATAGACTAATTAGTCAATGTTAAATAGTATCCATGACCTCACTCATTAGATTCCTGAAGCCATGGGGCATTAGAAATGTGGCCCATAAATCCTTGCATCTGATCATGTTTTCAATTAACTATTTTAATGGGGAAACTGAAGGAATGCTCCATCCATGATCCAACTCTCATTGAGAAGAGACTCTGTATAAAGGTATAAAATTACAGTTTTTACTGTTGGTTGTTTCTTGAATTTTGCTCAAGATTAAAAATTAAAGAAAGCATAAAGAGAATTGATCTAATCCCAGACATACTCACACTAAAAGCAAAAGCATGGAAAAAGGTATTTCATGCAAATGTAACAACAACAACAAAGCTGAGATAGATGTACTTGCATCAGACAAAATAGACTTTAAAACAAAGGCTACAATAAAAGACATAAAAGGTCATTACATAATGATTGAAGGATCAATCTAACAAGAGGATATAACCCTTGTAAACATTTATGTACCCAACATAGGAACACGTAAATATATAAAGCAATCTTGGTGGACATAAATGGAGACATTGACAGTAACACAGTCATAGTCAGGGATTTTAACACCCCATTGACATCAATGGCTAGATTTTCCAGACAGAACATCAGCAAGGAAATAGTGGCCTTAAATGACACACTAGATCAGATGAATTTAATTGATATATTTTTAGCATTTTCAAGAGCATGGGGAGCATTTTCCAGGATGGATCACATGTTAGAACACAACACCAGTCTCAATAAATTTAAGAAGATTGAAATCATATCAAGCATCTTCTCCCACACAAAGGTATGAAACGAGAAATCAATTAAGAGGGAAAAAACCTGGAAAAAACACATGTGAGCAAAATAACATGTTACTAAATAACAAATGTGTTAACAAGGACAAGGAAAAAATCAGAATATATTCTGATACAAATGCAAATAAAAACAAGTGACCTAACAATCTATTAGACACAGTAAAAGCAGTCTTAAGAGGGAAATTCATAGCATTACAGGACTAACTCAGGAAATAAGAACAATCTCAAATAAAAACATCTAACTTTACACTTAAAAGAAATAGAAAAAGAACAGCAAACAAAGTGAATAGAAATAAAAAAAAAATAGAGTCTAAAAAACAATACAAATGATCAATGAAACCAAGAGCTGGTTCTCTGAAAAGATAAACAAGATTGATGAATCTTTAACTAGACTCATCAAGGAAAAGAGAGAGAGAACCCAAACCAATAAAATCAAAAATGAAAGAGGAGAAGCAACATCTGACACTAAAGAAATACAAAGGATTATAAGAAAATAATACTAAAAACTGTATACCAACAAATTGGATAGTTCAAATGAAAAGGATGAATTCTTACAAACATGCAATTATCAAATCAAGAAGAAACAAAAAATCTGAACAAACTGATTACAGCTAATGAAATTGAAGAGGTAATCAAAAAACTTCCAACAAAAAAGTAATCCTAGACTAGATGGCTTTACAGGTGAATTTTACCAAAGATTCAAAGGAAAATTAACACTGTACCTCAAACTCTTCCAAAAAATTCAAGAAGAGGGAAGACTCCCAAAAGACTCTCATTTTGTAAGGCCAGTATTATTGTAATTCCAACACCAGATAAAGACAATACAAAGAAAGAAAATTATAGGCCAAAAGCCCTGATAAACATAGGTGCAAACATCCTCAACAAAATATTAGCAAACCAAATATAGCAATACATTGAAAAGATCATACATTATCATCAAGTGGGATTTATTCCTCAGATGGAAGTTTGGTACAATATGCACAAATCAATTAACAAGATACAGCACATAAACAACATGAAGCATAAAAATCATATGATTATATCAGTAGATACAGAAAAGGACTTGACAAAATCTGCACCCATTTATGACAAAATCTCTCAACATGTCGGGAATAGAGGAAACATACCTCAGTGTAATAAAGGCCATATATGGCAAACCCACGGCTAACATTATGCTCAATGGGAAAAAACTGAAAGTGTTTCCACAGTATCAGGAAACAAGACATGGGTGTCCACCGTCATCACTCTTATTCAAAATAGTACTGGAAGTCCTAGCCACAGCAGTCAGAAAAGAAGAAGAAGTAAAAGACATCCAAATTGGAAAAAAAGAAATAAAACTGTCATTTTTTTGCTGATGACATAATACTTTATTTTTTCTTAAAGATTTTATTTATTTATTTATTTATTTTTAGAGAGAGGGGAAGGGAGGGAGAAAGAAGGAAAGAAACCTCATTGTGTGGTTGCTTCTTGTGTGCTCCCTACTGGGGACCTGGCCTGCAATCCAAGTGTGTGTCCTGACTGGGAATTGAACCAGTGACCTTTTGGTTCACAAGCCGGCACTCAGTCTACTGAGCCACACAAGCCAGGGCTGATGACGTGATACTTTATATAGAGAACCTTGAAGATTCTGCCAAAAAACTATTACAACTGATAAAGGAATTCAGTGAAGTAGCAGGATACAAAGGAAATATTTAGAAATTGCTTGCATTTTTATATAACAATAATGAACTATCAGAAAGGAAAACCAAGAAAACAATCTTATTTACAAAGGAATAAATTTAAACAAGGAGTTAAAAAACCTGTACTCAGAAAATTATAAGATAATGAAGAAAGAACTTGGAGAAAATACAAATAAATGAAATCATATGCCATGTTCATGGATAGGAAGAGTTAATATCATTAAAATATCTATACTACCCAAAGCAATCTGTAGTATAATACAAACCTTATCAAACTACCAGTGGCATATTTCACAGAAGTATAACATAATCCAAAAATTTATATGAAACCACAAAAGACCTCAAATAACCACAGAAATCTTGAGAAAGAAGAACAAAGTTAGGTATCATGCTATCTGATATCAAACTATGCTACAAGGTTATAGTGATCAATACAGCATAGTACTGGCATAAAAACAGACACATAGCTCAATGGTACAGAATAGAGAGCCAAGAAATAAATCCATGCCTATATGGTCAATTAAATTTGACCAAAACATCAAGAACATACAGTGGAATAAAGACAGTCTGTTCAATAAATGGTATGTGAAAAATTGGACAGATACATGCAAAAGAAATGAAACTAGACCACCACCTTATACCATATACAAGAATAAACTCAAAGAATTAAATGCAAGACTTAAAACTATAAAATTCCTACAACATAGGCAGTAAAATATTTCTAATAGCAGTATTTTTTTCTGACATATCTCCTTAAGCAAGGGAAAAAAGAACATAAACAAATGGGGTTGCATCAAAACTAAGGTTTTTCACTGCCAAGGAAATCATCAATAAGATGAAAAGACAACCTACTTAATGGGAAACAATATTCTCCAATGATACATCAGATAAGGGGTTAATACCCAAAATTTATAAAGAGCTTATACAATTCAGCACCAAAAAATCCAAACAATTGAGTTTAGAAATGAGCCGAGCACCTAAATATACATTTTTCCCAAGACTCCATAGACATGTGAAAAAATGCTAGATATCACTAATCATCAGAGAAATGTAAATTAAAACCATGATGAGCTATCACCTCATACCTGTGAGAATGGCGATCATCGATAAATCAACCAATCAGTTTTGGTGAGCATGTGGAGAAGAGAGAACTGTTATGCACCATTGGTGGGAATGCAGAGTGGTGCAGCCACTACAGAAAACAGTATGTAGAGTCCTCAAAAATTAAAAATGGAACTGACATATGACCCTGTGATTCTACTTCTGGGTATATATTTGAAGAAACCTAAACACTAATTCAAAAGAATATATGCATCCTTATGTTCTTTGCAATATTATTTACCATAGTGAAGATAAGGAAGTAACCCAAGTGCTTACCTGTAGACTAGTGAATAAAAATGTCATGGTACATATATACAATGGATATTACTTGGCCATAAAAGAGAATGAAATGCTACCATTTTTGGTAACATGGTTGAACCTAGAGGGTATTATACTAAGTGAAATAAGACAATTATAGAAAGACAAGTACTACATGATTTCACCTATATGTGGAATCTAAAGAAGAACATAAATGAACAAACATACTCAGTGATACAGAGATCAGACTGTTTTCCAGAGAAGAAAGGAGTTGGGGTGACTGGTTGAAAGAGGGGTAGGAAGTACAAATTGGTAGTTTCAAAACTGTCACAAGGATATAAAATACAGCATAGAAACTGTAGTCAGTAATAGTATAACTATGTAGGGTGCCAGCTGTGTACTGGAAATATTTGGGGGAGTCACGTTGTAAAGTACATTATATGATTGTCTGACCACTGTTCTGTACACATGAAACTGATATGAAGTAATATTGAATGTATACTGTAATTGAAAAGTAAAATTTAAAAAGTTAAAAATAATAAAATAAAAAACATGCAACAGTCCCTTTTAAACAAAACAATAACTGTATGTATTTATTTCTATACATTGTTGAAGTGCAAAGGATAGTTCTCTTTTATACCCTGTCATCCAGCTCAGAGCAAAGGAGAGAAAGCTTCTGGGCTCTGGTGCTGGACAGCCTGTGTCCCAATTCTCCTCTGCCACTTGCTGATTCTGTGACCTTGGGCAGGGCACTGAACCTTTCTAAGGCTTAGTTCCTTCTGGTATATGGGGATGATGGGCGTATCTTTTCCTCAGGTTTGTCAGGAAGATTTGGTGAGATAATCTGTGGAAGACAGTCCAGAGAAGCTCTTTGAGATCTACAGGATTTGTTGATACTGGAGTGATAAGGTGACATAGTGCTTGATGTTGACAAGCTGAGGGCAACAGGATTTGTAGCCGACTCCTAAGTCCAGTTCATAAAATATCATTAGTGAAAGGCAGGCATATTGCATTGCCTAGGATCCTAGTGCTGTGCATATTCCTTCTCATCATGAGGGAAAAAGGAAATCTAACAGAAGTGAAGCTTGTTGTGAAACTACATTCAAATTTCTAGTGTTTTCCTAGTGTCATTGTTAGCAGTTAGCAAACAGCATACTTATGTATACCTGAAGTTAATGCAAAATAATACTGAATGTAAATTGAACAAAATAAAGAGAGAAACTAGAAAAATGAGAGAGAAAATACAAACCATTTAAAAAGTGGATTTACCTGGGAATATGTGAAAAATCTATATTAAATAAATTGATAACAGCCACATTGAAACATGCAAGAATTTAACATAAAGAATTGGTAAATTGTAGTGAACACATGGTTACTGCCACATACATGTTGGCTATTGATGTTACCTACATATAATCTATACTTAAAAAAAAATAGGTGTTAAACATCCCTGGAAGGTATCCTTACCTCCAGGAAAAATCTAGATATAGAAGAATTTGAAATTCAGTGGTAAAAATTTTTCTTGACTATATTAAATAAATAAGTAAATAGATAAATATGGACTTTTTTGGATGGAAGAAGGGAGAGAGAAAGGGAGAGGAATGGAGGGAAGGAAGGAAGGAAGGAAGGAAGGAAGGAAGGAAGGAAGGAAGGAAGGAAGGAAGGATTTCTTCAAGTACTGCCTAATCTGACTCTAGGTTTTGAAGTCAAGCCAACTTTGTTTTGACACTGAGAGAACCTGAAATTTTCCTTTTCATCACTTAGTTAAATGGGATATGAAATGTATTTGTCAAATACTCACTTCCATTCAAGTGCTCAGTTTTTCAGAACTACGTTTTGTTTTAGAACTGCTGTGATTTAATAATGATTTCAATTAAGTTTACATGGAGCTACATTCAGCTCATTTATCTGTTCACTTTAGTTTTCTAATTTCTCTTCTTTCTCCCCCAAAATCCTTACAACAATAAACAAAAAAATCCTACCTACATCGCTTAACTAGATCATCCAGTTCACACACATCTTGTCTTGCCTCAAAGCGTGTATTTCGCCTGTCTCAGAAGCGGACAGACTTAGTTCCCGTAAGTTCTTAGAACAGCACTGTTGTCATGGATTAAGCCCTTGGCAAGTCTTTTTTCCCTGCATACATGTACCAAAAGTTGGGAGTGAGGGGAAATTAAAACACGTTGTTTGGTGTTTAGAAAAAAACAACAATTAGTGCTTAATGTTTTATTGTCACACTCGTGTTATTTTTATGCTGTAACTTTTTGTAGCTGCCCGATTTTCACACTGAATCCATCAATATAATTTAATTTTTTACCAGAACCTTATGTTTGTATACAGTGTGTATGTAATGGCGTTTCTCTTTATTTTGAGTTGTTGTAATATATGACTTACCCAGAATTAAACAATCAAGAGAAAAAATAGACTAAAACACAATTTTATTGTTTTTTTCATTGTCAAAGTTAAATTATCTGTTTTTAGAACATATAAATTATTATCTATCCAATGAAATAAAGCTAAAAAATCTGTATTTCAGAAATAACTGTGGTGGTAAGCATCAATTTTGCTATGTATAAATGTATTTGTGGACTTGTTTTCTATTAACAATGTTTATTAAGTTTGTAGAACAGGTCAACTTTACAATTAAGTAACAATTTGAAAAATTGGAGAGACTATCAAGTAGAATAAATCCTAAGTTTAATGTGCTATGTTCTTCATTTCTAAATTAAGAAATGGCATCTATGCCCAAATCTCAATTTAATGTTTCCTAGATTTTACTTCCTGAAATGTCATCCAAGGCTGTGATGTTCTTCTCTTCTCCAAATGTTTTCATGTTTACCAAATTTTCTTTGGTTTAGTTCCTTTGGAGAAAAGAACAGATGGATGCTTTTCTCTGTATTGACTACAAAACAACTAACCAACAGAATTATTAATTGTGGGTGTGTTGTATTCTTTTGTAGATGTAATTTTCTTGTGTATACCATATAAAATGATGATGGCATTTCTTTTTATTTGAAAAGTCTTGTGTACTTATAATTTCTCACTGTGTTTGGAATATTTGAATCATGCCAAGGATTGAATTTTGTTTGGAATAGACAGAAAACAATTGAGCTAAAATATTGAAGGGTACTCAGCTGCAAATGATACTATCCAACATTAGAAGGAACACTTCTGAAAAAAGTGAAAGATTAAATCTGCCACCAGTAGAACCGGAACTTTCGTAGCTGGTGACATAAGCTGGTATTAGCATTGACAAGACAAACAGACCAAATTTGACAAGAAGGAAGCAGTGTCAGGTCTTAAATAATTTATCTTATGTATCAGACACAAATAGTTTTTTCTTTAGGATTAGACAGGTATGCCTTCTTGCTCTATTGACTTATTTTTCCTCACACTTTTCATTGTTATTCAAAAATAAATGTAAAAAGTCCTCTCTTCACTTGAGTTTTCTTCATGTCTGTAGTAGTAGATAAATCTTTTCCCCAACCTGTGCTGTTTAGCTTGCTTACTTTTCCACATAGCTGCACAACAGCTCTCTGATTACGTTCATGTACACAGATATGTATGTGTTTGTGCCTGTGTAAACAAACAAACAAATACATAAAACATAGTAGGTGTAAGAGCCAAAGGTCTGAAGACACTGACAAAATGTGGTGGCATTAGAGCCTCTCAGCTTTATGTTCTGTGTTAAAGAGGTCCACAAGGCTGTTTTACTGATATGGGCTCATGTGGTCTGTCTTCAGTTTCAAATTTAAGAGATATTTTTGCGAGCAGTAGGGCTGTCAGTGTGTGTGTTTGGAAAAGGAGGCATTTGAGTATCCAAAACTAAGTGCTTGCTGTGAAGTCATGTGATTATCTAATGACTTTTGTTGAGATTGGCAGTAAAAACACTTGTGAAAAATGGAGGTAGGGTGCTGGTGGCTGGAGGGCAGTGGTTGGGGGCAATGTAAGCAGTGGAACTTGTTTACAATGTAAAAATAATTTTCGTAAATAACAGTTATATATTTTTACAAAGCTAAACGTTAGCAAAAGAAATTCTGCATTGCTTATTAATCTTCATTGTACATTTATAGTTTATTCTCATCTTTCGGCACTATGAATATGCAGGTTCATGGAATTGTACGGAGATCCAGTTCATTCAATACTGGCCGAATTGAGCATCTGTATAAGAACCCCCAGGCTCATATTGAAGGAAGTAAGTAATTTTCTTTTTCTAAAACCTCTTTCTATAACTTCCTGTACTACAAGGTATTTTCAAAGGTTCTTTTTTCTCAAAACCCATCAGATTGCAGCATGAATTACCTGTATTGAATGCTATCTGCCTGTTTTAAAAACCTTTCATTGCTAACTGCCCCTAGGTCACAGTGTCATCTTGGTTAAACTGTTACAAGGATACTGGTCAGTATCTTTGTACATATCCCACTGCAAAGACCAAGAATAGACATGCCTTTCTTTGATCACCCTTTTTCTGGTGTTCCTATCCCTTCAAGTAATATCACCTCCATATTCACAGAGCACTCTTTTGCTTTTAAAATTTGGTCTAATTTAATTAGGTTTAAGCAATCTTTGTACATTAATTTAATTTTTAAAATAATTTATGAAGATAAGTCCCAAATCAAATAAAAACTGCTTTAATTGCTATGTAGATCATTGTCAATATTTACAGTTTTTTGCTACTTTTGTTAATGAAATTGCCAGTAGGTGGCTCTATGGTTTACATAGTACAGTCACTGTGTTTTCTCATTTGATCTTTCCAGCAGCTCCCAAGGTTCTGAATGAGACCATTTTACAAATGAGGAAATGGAGGCAGAGAGAGGTTGTGACTTTATTAAGGACACATACCATGTAAAAGACAGAGCTAGGACTAGGATGTAGAATTTTTTAACTTCTAAAGGATGGTAAAAATTTTTAAAGTTTATCATCCTTTGCTCATCCAGTTTTTCCAGTCAGCAGGGATAATCCAGTCAACTTGTAAACCATAAGTGATTTTATATTCACTTAAGAGCCTGGAATATTTGAAAACTTGAGTTATTTGTGCAGGTAGTGATATAATAGGACGAAGACCTCATCTATAGTAAAGGCTTTTCATCTTAATATTTAGGTCATTCATTATATCGTCCTTAAAAGTTATTACCATTTTTGTATAAAGTACAGAATGGTACTGCCATGGATCTAGACATAAATCAATATTGTATAAAAATAATAAAAAGATCAAGTTAGCAAATTGCTCATGTATGTGTCATTGCCTAATGAAGTTAAAGTAAGGATCTGCTTAGATTTCAAGGTAGAGTAAAGCTAGTTGTCCTTTAATGAATTATGTCACTACTTCAGGCATTTCATGGATCACTTTAGGACTGATGTTTATGAAGTACTTCAAAATTGCTAGATAAAAGTTTCTGAACATAGCTATCTTCACTTCAATCAATGTCTTAGATTTTCTTTGTCTGAATCTTACTCTTATGGAACACATCGTAAAACCACCTGGGAGCTGTAAGTTACATTAATTATGTAACATCTGTCATAATATTGTGATTTTTAAAAAAAGTTCATCTGAGTTTTTATAAATCCTGTAGAGACACCAGCAACAAATATGACTATCTTCCCATACTTTAGTGAGTTTTTAAAGATTCTGCTGCTCCAGAACCAGTCTGGCTTTTAAGCTTTCAGAATATGCATTTCAATTTTACTATTTTAAAAAATTGGGTTTATATTGTTTTCTTTTATCTAATGCTATGTTTTTGAATCCTAAAGATATGAAATTGCACTATGGTGATCTCACTGACAGTACCTGCCTTGTGAAGATCATTAATGAAGTTAAGCCTACTGAGATCTACAATCTTGGAGCCCAGAGCCACGTCAAAGTAAGCCATTTTTATTATCGTGGTTTCTTTGGCTGTGTTCCTGACTTATTCTGAATTTTACTTTTTGTCTGTTATTTCTTAATACAACCATAGTCCTCAAATGTAATCATCAGTATTAGTTTGGGTATTAATGAATCCTAACAGAAATACTAATACATTTTTTAAAAGTACATTTTCTGTTATTGAATAACATAATACAGTCTTACTGCTAACATTTAAGTAGCAATATTCATTTATTTTGGGTTGATCTTGTAATTGTGAGCCCCACTTGGATGTATTTTCTGACATTTCAAGTCATGTTGTAAAGAAGTGTTTTTGAGACCTCCAGTCAAGATGGAGGTGTGGGTAAATACAGCTCACCTCCTCACACAACCATGGTAAAATTACAGCCAAACTGCAGCACAGGTATTACTCAGAATAGACAAAAAACTGAGCTGTATGGAAGTCTGACAACTGCAGAATTAAAAAATCATTCATCTAGACAGTAAGAGGGGTGGAGGTTGGAGACATGGAGACGCAGAATGGGCTGGTCCCAAACCCACGTGTGGCAGATAAAAGAAGAGAAGAATAGTTTGGGAGTGAGGTGTCCCAGCCCCACATCAGACCACCCAGCCCAGGGTTCCAGTGCCAGGAAGAGAAGTCCCCATAACTTCTGGCTGTAAAAAACAGTGGGCATAGGCCAGCAGAAGAAACTGCAAGATTCTCAGGCATCTCCTCTTGGAGGTCCCTGACACGGACTTACTCAGACTTACTCCATCTGAGCTCCAACACCAGGGCAGCAGTTTGAAGGGTACCGGTTGTGTACAGGGAGGAACTAAAGTGTCTGGCATCAGGGCAAGATCTGGGTACAGCTTCCTCCCAGACAGAACTGTAGATAGCAGCCATTGTTCCTTTTCTGATCCCTCTCCCACACAGAGCCACAGTGGCAGCACAATATCTCAGTCTATATCAACTTGGCTGCTCTGGTTAGCCCTGCCCTGACTATTAGCTAATTCTGTGCCCCAGCCAATCTACAGGCCCACTGAAGCTGATAACAGTGGCTTTTCCATACGAATGGCTGGGCTAGGCTCAGGCTTCAGACCTTCCTAAATCCGCTCACATGAGCAACAATTGAGTCCAGCCCTCCTTCCTTTGTAGGCCTGGCACTAGCAGCAGCCATCTGCAAACCACTTTATAGCTTATACCGGAGGACCCCAGAGAGAACACAGGTGGTGGCTCACATTGGCCTACACCACCTGGGAAACTCCAGAGCCTGCACACCCAGTGGACCATTACAGACCATGTAGGAACATTACCACCCAACCACCTCCACAAGCTATGAAGGGAAGTGGTTGCTGGTCAGTGGTCACAGCCAGTCCTGACAGCAATCAAGACTCAATGAAAATAGTAGGAAGTACTCAGCCTACACTGAGGGCGTACCTTGAGTACCCAGCTTTGGGGGATATGGGAGGCTGCACTCCTGGACCTTATAGGACACCTACTATATTAGGCTACTCTACCAAGACAAGGAGTCAAAGCAGCTCTACCTAATACATAGAAACAAACACAGGGAGGCTGCCAAAATGAGGACACAAAGAAACATGGCCCAAATGAAAGAACTGAACAAAACTCTAGAAAAAGAACTGAACAAATGGAGATAAGCAATCTTATCATATGCACAGTTCAAAACACTGGCAGTAAAGATGCTCAAGCTACTTCAATAGCATAAAAATGATCCAATCAGAAATGTAGGAGACATTAATTGAAATAAAGAACAATTTAGAGGGAACCAACAGCAGAGTAGATGAAACCAAGAATCAAAAAAATGATTTGGAATACAAGGAAGAAAAAGACATTCAGTCATTCAGCAACAAGAAAAAAGAATCCAAAAAAAATTGAGGAGAGTGTAAGGAGCCTCTGGAACAACTTAAGTGTTCCAACATTTGCATAATGGGTGCCAGAATGAGAAGAGAAAGAACAAGAAATTGGAAATCTATTTGAAAAAATAATGAAAGAAAACTTCTTTAGTATGTTGAAGGAAATAGCAGTGTAAGTCTAGGAAGCACAGAGAGTTCCAAATAAGTTGGACCCAAAGAGGACCACACCAAGACACATCATAATTAAAATGCCAAAGTTTAAAGATAGAGAGTCTTAAAAGCAGCAAGAGAAAAGCAGATAATTACTTACAAAGGAGTTATCATAAGACTGTTGGCTGATTTTTCAAAAGAAACTTTGCAGATTAGAAGGGACTGACAAGAAGTATTCAAAGTGATGAAAAGTAAGGACATACAACCTAGGACATTACTCTATCCAGCAAAGCTGTCATTTAGAATTGGAGGGGAGATGAAGTGCTTCCCAGACAAGGTAAAGGTAAGGGTAAAGGAGTTCATCATCACCAAACAGTTATATGAAATGTTACAGGGACTTATTTAAGAATAAGAATTAGATAAAAACTATGAACATTAAAATGGCAATGAATACACAACTATCAGCAGCTGAATCTAAAAAAACAAACTAAGCAAACAAGCAGAATAGAAACAGAATCGCAGAAATGGAAAACATTGGAATGGTGGCTGGTTGAGAGGGAGTTCCGGGGAAATGGGGGAAAAACTGAAAGGATTAAGAAGTACAAATTGGTAGTTACACAGTAGAGATTTTAAGAGCAAGTATAGGAAATGGAGTTGTCAAAGAAGTTGTATGCATGACCCATGAACATAAACAAAGGAGGGGATCAGTCACTGGAGAAGTGGGGGGGTGCTGGGTGAAGGGGGCAAATGGGGAAAAATTGGGACAACTGTAAGAGTATAATCAATAAAATTCAAAAAAAGTGTTTTGTTAAAATGTAATTTGATAAAACTTATATTTAATATTAATTTTTGGTATTCATTATGTCATTGATGAGGGAAATAATATTTTTGAGTTTCATTAATGTTAAAAATAACACAATTAACTTTTTTATTATATGTAGTAAAAATCGTTTCAAGAAAAACTTTTTAACCTCTTGTCTCCTTAGTATGATACAGCTAATGTTGATTGCTTTCCCTATATTCAGATTATCTGGTAGTCTATCTACCACCCTTTAGGGTTTTGTTTTGTTTTGTTTTGTTTTTTTTTAAATTCTGGAATAAGTTACAGTAAACCTGAGAAGCCCATCCTCAGTTTTCTAAAAGTTTGTTTAATTCAAGTTTTTGTTGCTAAATTCTAGTGCTTACTTCAGTGAGTAAAATCTGAAGCTAGAGGTGATATTACATCTATTTAGATAATTACTCAATTAGGGAAGTTAGTGGAGCTTTGAAATAAAAGCAAATAAACTCTAAAGCAGTCCATAAAGTCTGTAAGTATTTCTTACTGTTTGATGAATGAATTCAGCAATATTATTTCAGAGGGTATTGAAGGTGATTTGTTATTTACTTTCTATTTTTTCATATGTCAACTTTGGGCAGAATGGAAGCTATATGCCTGTTTTCTATCTCTGATATTTTTTTTTCCAAAGATTTTATTTATTTATTTTTAGAGAGGGAAGGGAGAGGGAGAGAGAGAGAAACATCAATGTGCGGTTGCTGGGAGACCTGGCCTGCAACCTAGGCATGTGCCCTGACTGGGAATCAAACCTGTGATGCCTGGTTCGCAGCCCGCGCTCAATCCACTGAGCTACGCCAGCCAGGGCCTATCTCTGATATTTTAAGGTAGAAATTATAAATTGGATCAAATGAAAGCAGGCATAGACCATAGAGACCAAGTTTTTCTTTTTTAAAAGATTTTATTTATTTATATTTAGAGAGAGGGGAAAGGAAAGAGAAAGAGAGGAAGAGAAACATCAGTGTGTGGTTTCCTCTCACACACTCCCTATTGGCCTGCTTGGACCTGGCTTGCAACCCAGGCATGTGCCCTGACTAGGAATGGAACTGACGACCCTTTGGTTCTCAGGCCTGTGCTCAATCCACTGAGCTATACCAGCCAAGGCTATACGCCAAGTTTTGTTATTGATATGTAATGTAAAAATTGAGTGTAGATCTTATTAACTTTGAAGGATGACTACATATCAATCAACAAAAATACCCCCTGTGATGTCTCAGAAAAAAAAATGAACTCCTTTCTTAGTCACTGATGATTCTGTTCCATATCCAAGCTTAAGCTTTGAGCTGTGAAAGTTATCAAGGTTAGAGCAGAGCTGTTTTTCTAAATGATTCTAAATATATTTTCCCATTTGAAGGGGTATCATGTACACCATACTTTGAGAAATTATCACCCCTCTGTACTATAGAGAAATGGTGACTTTTTATCACTCTAGGAATGAAGACTTTCTTGACCCCTAAATGAAGCAATCAGCCCATCTTTCACATTATAATTTATCTGGCTGTTTCACCTTCCTGACCAACCATGAGAGTATCTTCCAGACAAAACAGAGTGTTTTGGAATGAATGCACTGCTGTTTAATTTCCTTAAGATTAAGAAGTTTCCTCTGGAATTGTAGATAGTTTATCATCTCTAAAAGCTATAAACTGTCATGGTGCAGGGTGCAGGAAATTTTATAAAGATTTATTTATAGAAGGCTCTCCCACTACCAACATGTTTTTGTAGTTCAAAAATTCCAATATACTTTCCTTACCTTGAAGTGAGCATAATAATATCTGGTTATCCTTCTAGGGTGATTGTACTTTAAGAATAGAAAGCATAGGAGATTGAGTTGATTCCTTCTAAATTGATATGTATGTGAAGTTACCTGTTTTTATTGTGTTTCACTTGCTCCCAATGTCTGGTTACTTGGCAGAAATGGTAGTTAATTGAATATGAACTTTTGCTTATAAAATCATTTACCCTTTCAACAAATATTTGCATGGACGGTAGAGTGGAGGACACAAAGATGTGTCAAACCCATTTCTATTTCAGAGCATCTCAACTCTCATGGGGTGGTGTGTGGCAAGTGACAGGCTGCTACCAATTTTTGGGTCTTAGAGATGATTGAAAGAAAACTTCAGTTTGAGGGAATTATACAAGTTGTTGAGGAGGTGTAGGAAGGAAATTTATAGACAAAGTTAGTAGGAACTGATAGTTAAAATGGATGTAATAATGTAAGGTCTAGAATCAGAAGTGGGAAAACTTGGGGCATGCTTGCAATGTGATGACCATTCTAGATTAGCTGAGCAAAAAGTTTGAGGAGAAATGTGAGGTAAGGCTAGGTGGGAAGTTGGGCTGTATTTGGGCAGCTTCCACATGTTTTTGAACAAGGGAAAAATAGATTCAGAGATGCATTTTATAGGTAAGAGTCTTGAGGTAGGGCTTCAGATGAAATAGGAATTGTTAGATGAAGACGGTGGCATTGGAATTGGGAATGCTGAGGGTGAAACCGGATGCCTGGTAGAGCTGACCCTTTTGCTGGCAAGATATGGGGAGCCAGAGAAGAGGGAAGTGACACTTCAGTGCCCAGTGAGCCATGTACTTACGGAGGAGCTGTTGGAGTCAGGTAGAGGAAACGAGAAGTTCCCCTTTGGAAATGTTCTATTGGCAGTACTGAAGGGACATTCAGGCGAAGCAGGTCATGAGAGTTTACAATATGTTGTGAGGTTTGAAAGAGATATGGGGAACAGAGATGCAAATTTAGCTCTGGAAGTTCTTGAGATGCCAAGGCAGCAGCTAGAAAAGGAGGAGTAGATTGAACCTTGTTGTCATCCATGTATTTATGTTGTGGAAGGAGCAAGAGTAATCACTAATGACAAGAAATGGGAGATGGAGAAGCAGGATGGTAGAATTGTGTCACAGAAGGAAAAAAAAAGTAGGCCATTTTGAGAAGGAGGAGGTGTCAGCAGTGCTAGATAGTGCAGGTAAGACTAGGAGAGTGAGAACCAGGAAAAAGTCATTGGCCTTGGCAGTTAGGTTAGAGTTGATCTGTGACTTTAAAAAAGATCATTTTAGTGATTTGATAGAAGAGTTAGCTAGAATGCAGGGGGTTTAGAAGTTAAGGAGTTATGAGGGAAATGGAAATTGAATGAAGTTTTTTCTAGAAATATCTTGATATAAGGAAGAGAGAGAATATGATAAAGCTTACTTCCCTGGAATTCCTGATTTATTAGGTTTAGAGTGTGGTCTGAGAACTGCCATTTCTAGGACCTGTCCAGGTAATATTGCTCTTGGTCTGGGGACTTCACTTTGAAACCTACTGATATAATGTTCTAGGTTTCTTGGCTTATCCATATATAATGCAGGGATGAGGAAAAGTAGATTTGTAACACAAATAAATAATACAATAATTAATAAGTAATAATATAAGAATAAACTCTGTGTTTCGTGTACTCACAACTATAGACCTACTTTTGCCTCACCCTATATGTGCCTTAATGCATTCTTCTTAGGCCTTCTTCATTTAATGTATCAGCTCTAGAATCTAATGTGGTAAAACCCTTTTCTCTGCCAGTTAATGACTGTGTGAGCTTTTAAAGCCTAAAACCATACCCTTACAATCAATCAGCAATGACAAGAATGGAAAGAATCTAAAGACAACCCAATACACTGTATGTTTATACCACAATTCTTCACATTTTAGAAATCTTCTAAGCAGTGTGCAGTTCATGAGAATAAATACTTCTTGGGTACTCCTACTGTTTTAGGAGAATAGTGTCAATAGAAGCCATTGTCAGAATCTCCTTTAAAAGCTCATGGACTCTGCCACTATTTCTGCTGTGATCTAATGTCAGATTGACTTAGTTATGGAGAGAGTGGGTGTGGGGCAGGGGCCGGCATGATGGCAGCTGGTGATGACAGACTGCCAGGTTGCTCTGGAGACGTGGCTGTGTTCCCTTACAACTCCTAAGCTCTGTGCATTGAGCTGTAGTTGTCTGCCTGTTCTCCTAGCAGCTTGTTAGGTATTAGGATGGAAAATATACATTTTTTCCTTGTAATTAATTTCTATATGTTAATCAGCTTTGTAGGATTTATTGTATTCATAGACAATAGTTTTTAAAGCAAAGCTCTTTCTGGCAATGGAATGCTTGCAATAAGGTTAAATAAAATACATTTCTTATTATTTGGTTTGGAACTCTTTTGAAAGAAGGTTCTAATATTAGCACATTTTGTATTTAATTTTGAATCTATGACTTCTAGACTGGGCATTGTTTGTGTTGGCTTCTCTTTGCACAGAATAAAGTCTTCTATCACTCTCACTTCTCATTAATTTGATGTGGGCTATGGTATGCTAAAGTAAGAAAAATAAAATAATAGGAAGTTGGTCTGGTTTCCTGTAGGAAACCAGTGAAGATGAAATTGGTTCTTGGAATAAACCCACAGCAGTCTGGGAAATACTGACCAAAGACATTTTTCTGAATCATAAATAGAAAAATTATGACTCACGAAGTGTAGGTCATTGAGAGGCTGATTTGATCGTATGTGGGAGAAAGTGACAGATGACTGAAATGTGCTAGTTATTAAAAGTAGTTAAACCTGGCATGATGACATCATTTAAGTAGGAACAAATTATCCAATATATAGTGTTGCCCATATTGATGGGGAAATGTTTTAGAGCCTGCTTTATTGTTTTTTTTTTTCTGTGTAAATAATACTGTTTTTTAAAATTAATTTCTGTCTTAAATTTCTTATCTGTTCAGCATTCCTTACTCTCATGTTTTTTTTATTTTTCTACTATTCCTCACAACTGCTTTGATAATCTTACGTCACTCTTAAAGTCACAGTTTTGGACTAAATCTTTCTACAGTAACTGTAGTTTGGTGGTACTCCTTTCATCTCACAATGTCATGTTGGAATTGCCTTTATTTTTTCAAAGAATTAAAATTATGCGCTCATGAAATGTTAGAGTTAAAAGAAATTTTAGGAAGAATTTAATGTAATTTTTACTGTATAAATGAAGTTGTCGGGTCAAAGCCACACGTCCAGTCACTGGCCAGTTCCGGCCTGGAATGCAGATCTTGATATTCTACAATTTGTTTTAAAGACCATCCAAGAAAATGATTTTCTCTACCAGTAATAATTCTAATGTAAGATACCTTAAGAACTTCCTTTCTCTACGTATCTGTTTCTTCTCAGGCTTGTTTTTCCCCTTGTGTCTTTAGTGGCGAGAGGAAGTCATTTTGAGTAGAATTTTAAAATTCCTTTTCAGTATTGAGGAACATTACTGAATTTATGAATTTATGAATTAAATGAAGAACATCTTCATTTAATTTCCTCTTATTCAAATTGAATAATTATATACTTTTCTTTCATTTTATAACCCTTTAATATCTTTATGGCTTTCCTTTTCAATTTATATAAATTATGTGTCATTTTGTTTCATGACATAGGAGGCATAAATACTCAGGTTGTAAATTGAGACATGGCCAAGTGAGTGGGAGCAGGATTTTCTATTCTAGTTGTGTGGGGCCAGTTAGCAGATTCTGAAAATGGAAGCACAAAGGAGCTGAATCTAAATTGTCCTCATAGTGGTACTTCCAGCCCAGAAAGCTAGACAAAAAGCAGAGTTGATTGTGAGCCAAGCAGCTAGTGTAGTGACTAGGGAAAATTAGAATCAGGGAGAGATGAGACAGAAAAACCAGTTCGGGGAATGAAGCTGGGAATAAAAGCATTCCTGGGAATTAAAGAGTGTCCTCTAGTAAGGGGACTGAGCAATTTTAACCTTAGTTAAAACATTGTCATCTCCAGTGGTTTTTTCCTAGCTGGTCCTGAGAGTTGAAATTTGTAGCTGGAGCGCTAATTCCCATATTTATCCCCAGGAAACCTAAACTTCTTGTGGCTGCTCTAATTGAGGGGAGGGAGGTGGGTGACTAAATGTATTGGGAGAATTTCTTATGGCGAGGAAGAGCAGGTGCCTAGGTTAAACATTTGGTTAGTGCTTGAATAACCCAGTTATAGAACAAAATAAAATTGTAACACAATGTGGCCCTTTATTCTGTAATTATGGCAAAGGTAAGGTGGCCTATTAAAAACTCAGAGCAGACAACGGAGAGGACTGTTGTTCTGTGTCCTTGCTCATTCTTTTATTTATTTTGGATCCCAGGGAGCCTGACAGAGAGGTGTGAGTAGAGTAGGAAAATTAGGACTGGGCAGGGGCATAGCTATTGCTGTCAGAAAGGAAACTGTCAGAACATCCTTAAATCTGGGATACGCTCTGGCCCCCCATCCCACACAATTGCTTGTTAGAGTTCATTCCATCAAGCTGTGTTAGTACAGCTATCTTTCTATCCACGCTGGTTGCTACCTTTTTACCTCAGTTTGATGCACAAAGAGGCTCATAGAACACTGGGATGAATGTTAGAGTAGATGACTCTGTCATGGAACAGAAGGGAGGTAGATTTTCATGAGACACTGTAATACAGGCAAGAGTTTTCAAATCAGGGCACACATCAGAATTCCCAGGGCACATTCTAAAACTTCAGATCCAGGCCCACTGCATAACCTGGGCTTGTGTTTTACTGGCTTCAGATCCTGGCCATGTCACACACTAGCTGTGTGACTTTGGCAGAGTTCTCAGCTCTTCTAAGCTTCCATTTTCTCATCATAAAATGAGCACCCACTTTAAGGTTGTGGATCCCATGGGCCTTTGCAATTGCTTTTGATGGTAATACTTTTTCTTAGGTATCCACCTGCCTCATTCCCTTAATTTTTCCCAATTTTTGTTTAAATGTCAGCTTCTCAGCAAGGCTGTCCTGACCATGCTATTTGCAACAGTAACTCTCCTGTGGGTGGCTACACTGTTAGTCCAGCCTGAGGGAGTAAAGTAGGCTAGTAATAAATGCTAGTAGGAGGTAGCACAGAAGGGCACAGGAAAAGCAAATTGGCTATTCCACTGCTCCCTGACCCCCAATCCCTGTGTGCTCTCTGCTCGTAATTTAGGCTAACATAAGGAATTATCCAGAGAAGTGAATGCACTAAGGTAATACAGGGAGTCAACGTGCCGTTTATTGCTACTTCTGCCTGAGGTGGAGGCCCGCCCTTTGCAGCAGCTGCTGTTGAGATTTTATGCAAAAATATTTTCCTCATTCATGTGCTTGTAGTTCCTGTCACTGAAACTTAACTTGTTATGACATATTATAAAGGGGAAAATGATGTTTTGAAGCGTTATTTTTTGTTGTTGTTGTTAAATGGGCCATAGAATTCTGAGGTAAAAGAGATCTTGGCAATGAGCCAGCTCAAGCCCTTATTTCACAAATTGAGGCCTGGAACTTTCATTTGATGAGCAGCAGAGCCCGCTATCTAGGCTGGAACCCAGACCTGATGCCACTTGGTTTTGTTGTCATACTGCTAATCTGAGAAGACCAAAGGATGGTGTGTCACTGAACTGTGAGGGGAAGATAACACAAGACTGGTGTTTGAGGTTTCACTTCTCTTGTCATTCCTGCTACTTATTATAGTGAGGTAAGGTTTCAATGCAGTAGATTGAAATTAAAAACATTGTTTTTTCCTTATTGGAGGGAACTGGTTATAATTAAATATCATATGAGTGGTGTTTACACAGCTAGGGAGATCCCCAAATACAACAATGCAAGGTGTTATGTTAACACATCAGTGATGAAATTTGTATCTAGAGAAAATAGAAATCCATAGTACTAACTCATCAGGAATAATCAAAATCTTTTTGTGTTAAGGTAGTTCAGTTCAATTCAATATAAAATTTTTATACTGAGTGTCTATATTGTCCTGGTGTGTAAGTTTCCCTAAAAGCTGTGGGAGGCAACTAATTGCTATTTATGTAATCAGAAGAATCAATAACTTAATAACCAGAATGAGTAATTTGTTCCTATTTATATACTTACTTTTTAAAAAGAAATTGCCAAGACAGTCACATAATTATACTGTCAGTAAACCTGTTTTAAGATTTAAAAATAAATATTTTGCCCTGGCCAGGTGGCTTATTCATTTGGTTATAGTATCATCCCAATACCTCAAGTTTGCGGGTTCAATCCTGGGCAGGGCATACACAGGAATCAACCAATGAATGGAACAACAGATCTACATCTCTCTCTCTCTCTCTCTCTCTCTCTCTTTCTCTCCATCCCCCTCTCTCCCTCCCCTCCTTCCCCCTCCCTTCCTCCCCCTCCCTTCCTCCCCCTTCCCCTCTCTAAAATCAATACATAAAAAATTTAAAGAAAATAAATATTTAAAAATATTACAAATACATTTTTGTTCACATATTAGTATATACACATTATAACTTCATGTTGGGTCTCTGAAGATAACTTATTTTGCTTAATAGATATATAGACTTATGTATTTTGTGAGTTTTAAAATTCTCATATCTTCATAGATAATTCTTGTATGTTCTCAGCACAACATAAAATCACTGTAATTTGTTAGCAAATTATTAAAGTTGAAATTATGCAGGTACCTATGGGCAGAAGGCTTTACTTGGTAAAGAGCAATGAGTATAACTTTGAGAACCTGAAGATTAATAAGGTGTATTTGCATTTAGAGTTAATATCCATGCATATACAGTAATGTGTCTATTTCTGGAAAAATTAGTTGTCTTACAGGTTTAGTGGCTAAGGTGTAGTGGCTAAGGTGAATGCATCCAATATTGGATGCTTTTACTTTCTGTAGATAGATTGCTTGGGTCATATAAACGTCTATGCTTAAGTAAATTGTGTTTTTGCTTGTTTTTGTTCTCCTTGTCTCTTTCTTTCTAATTGATCTTGTTGTCTGTCAGCTGTGTGGGCATAGTACCCATGATATTTAATAAATTTGGTAACTACTTTATCACAAGGTGAAATTACAATAGAGAATCTTTTCATAATTTAATGTTGTGCTTATAGTGCATGAATTGCACTAGTGTAAATATGGCTTACCCACCCCTATGGTTCTTAGTAAGAAGGTTAACATTTTTTATCTTATATTCATGATGGCAAAGTGGGACTGTGCCCTGCTGGTGGGTCCCCTGTGTCATCTGGCTCAAATTCTTCTTGGAAGTCTGTTATGGATTTGAGCAATTGAATTCAAATCTAAAACCACTTTAAAGTCCTTTATAGTCCATTAAGAATTTATATGAGAGAGAACACTCTATGAAAGCTCTCCTCTCCTGGTTCAAACAGATTGTTCTGTTTTATTAGATCTAGGTGGTATTGTAATTTTGATAACAGCTAATAATGTTTGGAATTTTGCTTATAATTAGTGGACCACACAAAGGTATGTTTGTTGGGTTTTGTATTTTTAATTCACTTACAATAGTGGCTTGTCTGCTAAATAAAATCCAAATTATTATTTTAGCTTTATAACAATTAAGGTAACATTAGTGCAAATAGCTAAATGTACATTTGTATCTTAACATCAATTTCTAGATATGTTTATAAACACAAATAGTGAACAAATAGTAAGACAGTGAAGGTACTGTGAGTGAAGCTATTTGTCTTAAACTTTTAATGAGGAATGGAAAAGTGTTTTTGGATTCCCAATCAGATTAGAATATGTAAGTTAAAAAGTTAAAATATAGACATAAATAGCATCTGGTTTAATACCATGGTTAGATGTATCTATTCCTCTCCCAGCAACAACAAACAACAACAAACTTGTGTGCAAATGTAAAAATTTAACCTTAATAGCTCTTTTAAAACACCTAATAAAGTCTGGTCTCAAGCGTGATTGCTACTTTATCCTTTTAGTACGAGTAGAATTTATAAAATTCTCTTTGTTAAAGTTGAATCTTTACAGTTGGAATAGTAAAATAAAATAGAATCTTTTCTATTTCAAAGAAATTTATTGCATAAAATGTTTTTATTAACTTTTACTGTTCATCATTGATTGGCTACCTTACCAATGCCAGCAAGAAATAAATTGTAAGAAAATTGTTTTTATTTAGACTTTCATTTTTTGAAAAATTTCTAGCATCAAAGATTAGTAGATTTCATTATGTTACTCTTTTAGTAATATTCACATAATGTGTTCATTGTTTAGGGATGTTAATAAAAAAGCATTCATCATGAATTTAAATTTGCTTTATTTATAAGTAAATATACATGCAGGCTTGGTTTTGCTTATTGAACTATGTTAAGTACATTGTGTTTGTAGCAATTACGCAGTTACTGTAAATGGCAAAGTGGTAGAGGGAAGGCAGCCTTTTCATTTTGTTTGTTATGTCAGGGTAAAACCTTTCCCTGCGTCTCCTTTCCACTCCCACTCCTATATATTTTATTGGTGCCAGTTTATTTAATGGTCAAAAGTGTGTTATAAATCAGTAGTATTGACAAAATAAGCCTTGAAGGAGCATTCTTTAAGACTATTAACACATCGTTAGTCCTAATTGGAAATATCAGTCTTTACCTTTACTCTGTGAAGCAATTGTTAATTTTTTTTTTTTTTTTTTTGTCTTACGGTTCCCATAAGTTCATACTGGACTGTTTTCCTTGTTTGTTTGTTTGTTTTTTTGACACTGTCATTTGTCAGGACAGTTCAGAGCCACTGCAGTCCATGCTTAAACGGAAGGCTCTTCCGCGTTCTGATGTGGTTCCCATCTTTCCTAGGAAGGAAGCATTTGAGTGTTCGACAGAGATTCATCGGTTGTTAGGTCATAATGTTAGTTTTTGGTCTTTTAAGTATTGTAAGTAAATACCTTTCTACTTGACTGGTTTACATTTACTTTATGTTAAATATTATGAAACTGTTTTGGCTTAGCGAGCATTGAATCATATCATTTGGCAAGACATTTAGATTGTGACTTTGCAAAAATTAGTTTATATTATTGTAGTTATTTAAGTGACTTACAACTTCCACTTTTCTTGTTACCCTTCTTCCAATCATAACTGTAGAAGTTGCCATATTAGCTAAAATTTATATAATGGAAAAAGTATTGGTTTTGGCTAATGTTAAATAATGTATCTTCAGTACTCTTTCAGTTTTAGAAAGTTACTTCACAAAGAAATAAATAGAAATTCCTGGTGAACTTATACATTTTTGTGGAGTAACAAACTGTCCTTGTTCCTAAAGCTCCCCTTGTCATGTGTCTAGAGACATGATTCTTTTTGGAAGGGGAAGTTTCTGGTACGTAGAAGAGTGTTGTGCTCTTTTATACACGTAGATGGCAGCAAAGTGTTACAAGACAGCGGAAGTCAACCTTGGAGCTGTAATGAAAGATGAGTAACAATATAAACTGACTTCTATTAAGATAGATGCCTGTGTGGTGTAGCGAAACATAAAATAAGAAAGAAAGCCACTATTGACAATACAATAATATAGGAGAAGGAAGAAGGCTATAAGAAGCTATAATACACTAAATTTCTGGACAAATCCCAGGTGGGAAAATTTAATCTCTTGAGGTTTGTCATCCACTCCTGTAAGATGATAGAAATCAGTCATGATAATGGGAATGTCAGAATAAAAACACAGTGAAGAGCCGGTGGGTGGTAGGGAAAGGGGGAATAGAAGAGAAACCTTGCACAAGTTGCAGCAGCGAGTAATGGCCTGTGGATACTGTAGAGTTTGGTCGGCATGTCTCTTTAGTTAAGCAAGTTACAAAGAGGAAATGTCAGTCCCTGAATCAGGCAAACATTCCATGGGAACATTCGCTCAAATGTCAGCATTTTAGAAAATAGAACTGCAGTCTATTATGGTCTAGTCCTCATACTGGATTTGCTATTAAATACACAAATAAAAATATAATTTTATGTTTTAATTAGCATTCCTAAATAATGACATAATCACTATAAGATATGACAGCCATTGTAATTAATATTTAATATGAGTCTGTTTCTGAGGACCTTTCTGTGGCTTCCCACAAATTTCCAAAGTAATTTTCAAGTTTCGAACTGAATTTGGTGAAATGGCAGACACTAGGATCTACTGAAATGAAGTTGTATGTGTGAGAAGTCTGAGATATGGAAACATGTTATAAAAAACAATTTATAACATGTTCTGAACTATCAAATCATGTCAGTGTCTTACTACTTATAAACATAATAAGGGCTCCTTAATAACCCTAGAGTAATGGTAAGAGAGTTCAGGAAAACATTTCCCGTGCCCTTTAGTATTTTTTCTGATCTACTCTCTGGCGATTTAGTTCCACACACTAATCTCTGTGTCACAGAATTGATTCTAAAGGTGTGTATAACAACTTGCTCAAATGCAATGTCTGGCAAGTCTCTCTGTGACAGCAACTTATTTCTCACATAATTATTTTTTTTTTAGTAAATTTGATATTGTCATGACCTTTTCCCTCATTTCTGGGTTCAAAAAATAACACTTAATATAATTTATTTCTCATACTTAATAAAGGCTTACTTGAGAGTATATTGCTGTTCACTCTGTACCTGCTTCAAGCAAATAAGGTTAGGAGGGAATGTGGTTTCTCGGGGGTGAGGTGGTTTTCAGCCCTATTTGCTGTGCTCTGTAATGGGCCTCAATGTTGTTTTAATGGAGCATGAAACATATTCTGGTTGCTACTTGTTACCTATTAGTGATTGAATGAATATACTGTGTCACATATCAGTAGAAAAAGAAGATACATACATATCTGTTCTGCTTTTCTGTTTTAAAAAATCTATTGTGTTAATTTTGATTTGTATGTATACATAAGTCTGTGTTACTCTAATATGTTTAGTAATATTTTTAGTAGTATGGGCTGCATAAACATAAGAACTAAGAAAAGTTTATACTAATCAAAATTTGAATTTGATTCTAAACATGTAATTATTTTATAATTTTGTGGGCTTTCATTCTCATTAAATGGAATTTTATACTATGAACTTAATCATCATTTAATTCTTAAAACCAAAGTCTAATGTGTTTGAATTAGTCACAGTTATATATAACTTTCTTTATAAATCATTTAAATATATCAAATATTTGTTTCAGAAATAGATATTAATATATATAATTTGTTTTAGATTAACATATGCTCTTAGAAAACAACTTTTAACCAGAATACAAAGTTTTACCGGTTAAGGCATACTTTCTCTCTTACAAATTCCGTTCCTATTTGGCAGTCATTAGACTCAGACTGCGCTTTTCCTTAACAGGATATTATCATGCAGATTACTTATGGGACCTTCTCACCACCGCACTTTTCATGAAAGGGACAGCATTGCAACACCACTTCCTCCCGCTGCTCGATTTCACAGAATCATCTCTAAAGTAGGCAAATTCAGCAGAAGAACATTGTTTTAAAATTTTTTAAAAAATCAGTATATTGATTTTCTTAATATTATTAGTATTGACACATCAATTTTCCCTGTTAAAATGTAAATATTTTACATAACCAATTACATATTTAACAATTACATTTTTTTCATTTTGCTTATAACCTTTTAAATAGATTTTAGGAAGAATGCACAGTGTAAATAATGTTTATATATTTTTCAAACTAGAAAAACAATCTATATCGGTGATTTTATTGGCACCTTATAACCAATTGTAATTTGTGGTGGCTTTACATTTAAAAATGACTAAATCTTATAAAATCTTAGATATTTAAAAATTTTCCCCACAATATAATCACAGCTTCAATACTTTTCCTAATTGTGTTCATTTTCATGGTAGTATTCCTCTTTAGGTAGTATTCCAGTTGATCAATAAAATAGAGCATACTCTATTGTTTGGAATTTTATTGTTAAAATGTTAGTGCTTGTAATTCTTAGCTTTTCTTTCTTATTATGCCCAAATTGTGCTTTTGAAAAAATCAATAAAAATATTTGAAAATATATAAATAATTTTAAAATTATTTAAATTATAGATGAGAGATTATAATCTCAAAGCATATTTTTTCTTGTGGCCATTGTTTTTCATGAAGCTTAATAATCAGAGGAAATATTAATTTAATATAAATGCCCTAATTTCTAATTTTGGCCTCAAATTTATCCTTTAAAAATTCCCCCCCTTTTTTTTATAGATGCATCTTTTTGGGGGGAGGATTGAACACTTAAGTTCATAAATGTATTGCCCATAGTTGTATTCTTTGAGGGATGATTTTACATAGATTTGATGTGCTCTTTTATTTTGTGGAACCTTTTTTTATATCTCTGGTCCTCCCAATCCCTCTCCCTTTCAGTTTCTTCTCGAGGATGCCACTTACCAAGCTGAACACCTTTTATGATGATGAGTTTTGGTGGTGCAACTTTATTTGCATGGGGTCCAGAGACAATCCATAAAACACAAAAGCCTCTACTGTGTGAATTATTAGCTAGTCATTTTTTTTTCTGGACTTTTCTCTTTTGACAAGGTTCATGGCATTTTTTTTTTTTTTGTATATTTCTCACACTAATTCTGAAAGAATTTATAGAGATATCATTTGGGAAAAGATATATTTTCACTGACTGACAACATAAATATCTTCATTACATAGTTATTTGGTAGGAGATTTCAAATTGCAAACTAGGAAAACCTCATTTATTATAATGTAGCATAAATTTTATTTAGTATTTTCCACATAAAGTTCTTAGTAAAATTTGACATTTGAACATTTTTGTATTTTATATGGTTTTCATAATAAAATAGAAGTTTACAAAGAGTTTTGAACATCTTATTTCCTTGGTTTATTAAAGAAAATACTAATACAATTGAAAACTTTTAGTCAAGTAAGTCTCTGAATAAGAATCACATTTCTGTGTACTTCAACAATACAGTTTAGAGATTTAATGCTTGCCATTTCTTTCCAGGGAATTTCATTTTCTCCACTCCAGTAATCTTAATTCCAGATGTTAACATGACAATTGTGTAGTGTTCTAGTCACATGTTTTGGGGTTTGAAAAAAAATTATATCTGTGACCTGATGCTGTTTGTGGTGTCTTGATTTCTCAGTTGTATAGATTCTGTTGCTGTCATTTACTTTTTATTTTCAATCTTCCAGCTGTTTAACACATATGTTTGTTGCCACATATCAGATCCTTTACTGAATAACCTGTAGTTTATTTAAATTCTATTGCAGCTTTAAACCTTTGTGAATACAAGTTCATAAAATTAAATAAAAGTTTGTTGTATATGCAGATATTTTTATGGAAATATCACTATGTTGATGAAAATACTGATTGTTGAAACATTTAAGGCATTAAAAAACACACTTAAACATGGCAAATGTCTGAAAATTTACAAAATGTTTATATCTTAGAAATTCGTATTAAACCTAAAAGCTAACTATATGATTGACACATGAACTAAGGATTCACTATATTGCCAATTTATACATATTATTTATTTAAATCAGTTTTAATTATACAATCTACAATTACAACCTAATTGACCTTGTAACTATGATCAATATATTGAAATGTACAACTTTATAAATGCTAGCACAAGGAATTTTTTCTTTTTGAGAAGAAATAGAAGGAAATACACTTGTCAGAGTCTTTGTCTTTTTAGTCTTATTTTATGCCTTTGTCTTTTTGAGGATTTCATAAAGCAAAACTTATGAAAAAAAAACATAATTTCTGAGGGCCTCAATCTCCTTATCAGTAAAATGGCAGGTGAGACTTTGGGAAGTAGGGAAGAGTTGGAGTATATGTTCTCTAAAATCTCTTTCAAGCCTAAAATTGTTTGATTCTATGATATGCTTTTGCAGTGGTATTATGTTTATTAGTATTAATTATGTGTCTTGTTTAATCTAAATATAAGTGTTGGTAAAAACTAAAATGGAAAAGTTCAAACAGTTTCTCTTAAAAACCATACTATTGGGGAAGGATAGATTATATATAATGGTTTTCTCAAGGAATACTTGAAATCCTCATTAAAATTAGGTGTATACATTTTTAGAAGTTTAATACAGAATAGTAGGAACTCTAGGATGGAAAAAACATTACATCCAGTTTTGTCAGAAAATACAGACTGAGGTTGAGAACTCTGTGAGCTGTTGATCGCACTCTCGCCATGGGAATATTATATTTAGAGAAAATTAATACATGAATGTTTTCTGTAAAATGGAAATTTGGATGAATAAAATAAGTTGCTTTTCTGAATAATGCATTCTAACTTTCCATATGTATGCATTTTTATAAAATAATTCTGAGGTATATAAATAAATAGTAGGTGTCAGTTTTAGTTTGTTTCTAAATTTCTCTTTAGTAGTTATGTCTCTAGTTCTTAAAACTTTTAGATAATTGCAGTAGAATCTTTTGTACCCCAAGTTTGTTTATCAGAAAAAAATAAACTTATTTTTATGCCCTGGCTATATCAAATATGCAGCTTTTAATTATGGAAACTAAGCTTCTAAATATTGTAAATAACTTCCATTGAAGTATTGCTTTCCATAAATTTCTATTTAGTGAATTGTTTTTTTGCTTTTTTAAGGTCAGGGTGTGGGGAAGGGATTTGTTTGGAGAAAAAAATTTAAAATGTATGGTTGATTTGCAGTTTAATAATAGAGTTTGCCACTTATCAGTATTGGCTACTCTAAGTGCTAATTGAGACTTCATAATAGGAAATGTAGTGGTTAAATATAGACAATGATTTCAGAAAACAAAAAGTGAAAGTTTTAAAAAATGTATCTTTAAAAGATAACATTGTACAAGTTGTACTAGCAATCCCAAATTTATCATCTGGAAGAAAAAATGATAATTAAAAGTTTTATTTTCAAGATGTTTATTTTTGTTAATTTTTATTTGAATGAGGAATTATTCCTTTTCCTAGCATTTATTCCTATCATTTATAAAAGTCAGAAAAAAATACTACATACTAATACAGCCATGTCTTTTCTTTTAGCTATTATTGTGTTTAAATATTATATTCCCAAGTGAAAGATTCCAACATCATGTTGTAATAACTAGCATAGCGTCAATTTTTTTTAACTCATCCAGATTCCATTTTCATTTAGTATCATTTCATGCATTCAAGGTGGCAAACTTGTCTTTAGGTTGGTTTTTAAAGCTTGTAACCAGTCTTACTTTAATCCCAATTAGGGTACTTCTAAATTATTTATTCTGAGCTTTTTATAAGTTTTCTTATATGACTTGTGTAAATCTTAAAATTTTGTGCAGGAATTGCTATACATGTAACTCAGGTAATCATTAAAATTTAGAATTACTCCATCTTTCTTGTATACATTAAGAATTTGTTTCTAAATGAAGTTATAAATTATGTACAAATTCTTAGATTGGTTTTTAATTTTTGCCATCTAAGACAAAAGCTAAGAAATTTCAAATAGAATACTTTATTTTGACTAAATTTTCATTATTTCAAGAGCAATTATAAAAATAACTGGTGTAAATTTTTTATTTTATTATTTTCTAAAGATTTTATTTCTTTATTTTTAGAAAGGGGAAGGGAAGGAGAAAGAGAGGGAAACATCAATGTGTGGTTGCCTCTCAAGCTCCCCATACTGGGGACCTGGCCGGCAACCCAGGCATGTGTCCTGACTGGGAATGGAACCAGCGACCCTGTGCTTCGCAGGCTGGTGCTCAGTCTATTGAGCCACACCAGCCACAGCAACTTTTTAATATAATTCTAGCTTACTTGGCTTTGATAATATAGAGAAGTGTTTAATCAGCTTTATATTGTTTCCTCATGCTTTTGATCGCTTATTGAAGTTTTGAATTTTTTTTTTCTTAAGGTATGGTAGGAAATTTGGAAAATGCCTGAAAAGTAATTATGTATTGTAACTAATGACATAATTTATTTATTTGAATTTTTTGTTGTCACTATTTTAACCATCTGGACTGGTGACTATCTTCTTATAACTGGAAGATTCTCATCTAACTCCTTAATCTTACATAGTAGATAACTGAAGCTCAAAAAAAAAAAAAAAAAAAAAAAGCTCCTTGCTTTGGGTTGCCCCAGGTCAGAGCTAGTTTATGTGGGTCAGAACTGGGACTAAAGTTAAGGCTCTGTTACTCTTTATTCGGAGCTAAGTGTTCTGTACTCATTGCTTCTCACTTGCTTTTTAAAATTATGACATAGATGGGTTGCTTGAAATTCTTTCAGAGTCTTTCCTGTGTATTAATGATGTTAGAGATTTCAAGAATTTGTCTGGGGCCACTAATGTATGTTGTGACAGTAGTTAATGGGGGAAAGGTGGATTTATTACTAAAAAACTCTTATATTAAAGCCAAACATACTTCACATCCAGTTTCATCCCTTACTGCTCTGCCTGCCCATTTTTTATTTCAGCTCCCATTCTCTTTCTCTTTGCAGCTACCTGCACCTCCTAGCCATCCTTCACACTGCCACCCGCTTCAGTAGATAGGTGGGTCAACTCAAGGAGTCGTTACAGGGCTTCACTGGAACCATCTGTTTTGCTCTCTGTCAACCTCAAAAAATCAATAGACTAGACATTATTCCAGGATGTGTGTGTGTGTGAAGTGGGGGGGGGGGGGTGTTATGTATACACTTTCCAATAATAATAAAATATAAAAATAAAAATTTTGAGATTTCAAAACATTAGTGATCTGTAGAAGTCTCTTTTGGACCTCTGAGTATTTTTAGAATTCTTTTTATATTTATTACCTAGAACTTGAAAGTTGTATGTGTTTTTTCTTTTTCTGTCAGTAGCATTATTTTCTTTGTATTTTAGTCATTATAACAACATTCAGATGAAACCTGCTAAATAGATTCATATTGTCTGTCAATAATACTACACACTATGTATCCGTCTTTAGTAACTGCCTTTCAAAAAGGTAACAAACTCATTCTTTGACTCTTAAGTATATAGACATTTTAAAATATAAAACTTTTACTTACTAACTTAAATGATCTTTAGGTATGTATACACAACTAAAACATGAAGTTGATGCTGGCTTTTTATGGCATGTATTCATTGTGACTTGATTGGGATTTTAATGAGATAACTGTACTTTAGAACTCTTTTTTTTCCTTTTTTTTTAAAAGATTTTATTTATTTATTTTTAGAGAGGGAAGGGGGGGAGAAAGAGAGGGAGAGAGAAACATCAATGTGCGGTTGCTGGGGGCTGTGGCCTGCAACCCAGGCATGTGCCCTGACTGGGAATCGAACCTGCGATGCTTTGGTTCGCAGCCGTGCTCAATCCACTGAGCTATGCCAGCCAGGGCTACTTTAGAACTCTTAATCATTTGTTTGAGTTTGGAACTTCCCTCTTTGACACAAATCAAATTGGTTTTATTGTTACAAGGCTAGTGAGAATTCCCCTCCCCCTTACTTTGGATTTATCCTAGAATTATTGAATAATATGTGAACTTCATAGCTAGAGAATCTATTGAAATATTTATTAGAACTAACCATACATTGCTATTAATGATTTTGAATTGCACTTGATGTAGCAACATCTCTCACCCAATTTGTAATTTTTCACTTAAAATGACATACCATTGATGTGGTTTCCACTATATTATTAACATTACAATTTTTATTTTGGAAATTGACACAGCGAGTGTTTCCCTTGTTGGGTGAAGCTTAAACTTTGCTCAAGTTCACAAGTGGTTTGTGTTTTCTTAAAATATAAACAAATTCTGATAATGAAAGAATAATCAGTTAATATATGTATTTTTATCTGTAAGTCATAAAATATACTTTATTTCTCTGTGCAGATCTGCTACTCAAAGACAACCTGATATGTAAAATGTTAATTTAAAAGATTAAGATGATAACTTTTAACCGTAAAATGAATATTGACCTTATAAAATAATTGATTTGGGTTTTTTAAATAAACTTTTTGTGTTACTTTACTGAATACTAAAATCTATACTTCTACTCCAAAAATGAGAGAATAATTGATAATGTCATAGCTATAACTCTGATTAATAATGCAGTCAAACTTTCTTTATATGGTTATTAGATATTCTGGTGTCCCTTTTCTGTTAAATGCCTTTTCCTATCATTTGTTCAGTTCTTCTACCATTTTTATTGCTGATTAATAGGAATTTCTATGAATCTTTTATCAGTTATATGTATTGCTAGTACATTCTTGTAATTTGTCACTGATACGCTAATTTTATCTGTGGTATCCTTCTCTGAACATAAGTCTTGGTTTTTCTTTGAGGTTGAACCCTTTCTGGGGAGTGCCTTATGTGATTTGTTTGAGTTCTCCTTTGCATGGCATATTTTCTCTATTATGTTCCACAGTTGCTGGGAATCTTTTTCTTTCTATAAAAATCACCATCCAGTACATCAGGTATACTGTTGAAATAATTCATACATTTGATATGTTTGTTAGAACAAATGAACACCAAGGTTCCTTCCAACTCTACAATTCTGAAATTTTATTATATGACAGGTTAAAAATAAAGGGCTGCTTGGTATAAATTATATACCAAATTTTAAAGAAACACGTTGTATTTCATTGAATCTTAGACATCACTGATTTTCAGATACATCATTATTTTATATTATGTATTATTAGGAGAAGTCTAAATAAACTATGTTATAATTTTTCCTTACTTTAAATTATTTTATACTTATTGAAAAGCTTATATAGATTTATTGAGACATATTTGTATCATATTTTCCTTTGGTGCACATCACCACAAGCAAACTATAAGTGAAATAAATTGGTTACTTTATAAAAAAGTAGAGGATTGCAAACATTCCTCCAGTGACAAATACCTGCTTAAGTTAATACTAAAGTTGGTGCCAGCGTGTCTTCCAGTTCTTCTTGGTGTGCAATAACTTCTTGTCTTCCTGCTGAGTGATAGTGTACTTAGAGGTAAGATGTGTACTACCTGCAATGACAGCGTGAGGAATAATGACCAGCTGTGCCCACGTTCAAGCACTGGCAATTACAGCACAACCGTCATCTGGTGTCTGCAGTTGTGTGATACCATGATTGTAAGGCGCAGGCTGATTTTATATATATTTGAGTGTGAACACGTGTGTCTGCAGAATGTTTGACATTCTGTGCTGTGTTGTAAAGCTAAATGCATGTGTTTTGAGGGACCGTGCCATATGCTCCACAATTTACAAATTACTGCAGGAAATAACCACTTGTCTTATTTTTAATAAGAAAATTCCATATAGAATTCTGCTTTATTATCAGTGTTAGTGCAGGGGTGGTGCTTGTTCTGTACCTCCGTTGGCTTAACAAATCACTAAGTGTAGAAGTTGGGAGACATTTAACACGGAGTCTAATTTTGTCTTTTATGTGGTACAAGAGTCTTTCTGTAGCTTCTCAGACTGTAAATTCATTTATGCTTCTGCCTGAACAATCACAGTCGTGGAGCTACCTGCTTTTACTAGCAGCCTGCTGTTTGTTTAGACTGCCTTCTTGTCAGAAAAGTCTCTATAGTGAACCGAAATCTGATGATTTTTTATCTCTATTCCACTGATTCCAGCTCTCCTAGACCCCCAAACTACACCAAAGTGCCTATCTCTCTTTTTGTATAATTTCAACTTAAAATTTTGAATATTACCTCAAATCTCTCCTCTTCCTTCTCTGAGTGCTCAGTTTATTAATGTCCGTTGTAGAATATGAGCTGAATAAACCAGGGCTAACTACCATCTTCTCTTTTTGTGCAGTCTGGAATCATGCTTGCTTTATTGGCAGTCATTCTGTGCTGTTGAGTAACAATTAAAATACCTAAGTTTTTCTCAGCTATTTGGCCCATTAGCTGTGTTTTCTACTGCCCTGCTTTTATAGTTTAATGTTTGCACATAGTGGAGTATTCCAGAGTTACCTTTTATTAAAATGTTGTTTATTAATTGATTTGAGAGAGAAATAGAAACATCAATTTGCTGTTCCACCTATTTATATATTCATTGGTTGATTCTTGTGTGTGCCTTGACTGGAGATTGAACTGTATTGGGACAGTGCTCTAACCAACTGAGCTTACCTGGTCAGGACCCAGATTCAGTTATTAGTTGCCATCTTATAGATTTTGTATCATATTATAGATCTAAGTAAAGTTCTTCCAGTTGTGATTACACAAATTTAAGAGCTTTATTTGGTTTTGCAGTGTCCAGTATAGTTGTAATCATTTCTAGCACTATCCATTTCTGATGTGCTCAGCATGTTTTCTGAGCATGTGTCCACTTTACAATTGTGTGTTGCACAAAACAGACCTGAGCAGAGAGCCCTTTTTGCATCCAACAAAATCTTCCCTGTAGATGTATGTTGACATTGGTCTTTAGATTCCTTGGGTAGTAGTGGTCATTTAGCCAGTTTAGACTCTCCCTTGTTGCTCACAAGGGACTGCATTTTATTATCCTGTCTACATGCATATCTTGAAAAACTTCATCAAGCTTAAAGATTGTTGGGAATTGTCACAGAATTGTTTCCTGAGAAATCTATTGTACCTTAATTACTGTTTTCCATTATATACCAAGTCTTAACATTTTTTCTTTGAGATGAAATTTTATTTTTAAATTACCAAAGTAACAACATTATAGCATATTTGGAAAACTGAAAAAAAAGTTATCTAAAATTTTAACACTAGAGCCTACATTTTGCCATTTTGCTTTTCTTCCTAGTCTGTTGACTCACATAAATCCATAGTAGGTGTTCAATTTTGTATCTTATTTTAGAATTAAATTTTATAAAACAATTCTATTTACAATAAGCAACACTTTAATCGTTCCATAATCTTACAGGAGTCAATTTGAAAAATGCAGAATTATTTTTAACTTTACATTTATAATGAGCATATAATTAAAATGCCTTCTTGTGCATTTTTATTATTTATTTGGACCCTCTCTCTAACTTTCTATAACTTGGTACTATTACAGTCATTACCTGTATAGTTCAGGGAGTAGGTTGAATCTGTGCTGACCATATCAAATGCCTTGGATGTTACTTAAGGCAAGTCCATTTTTTTTTCTCTCATCATTTTTCTCTCTTATTTTTACAAAAAAAAAAAAAAATGGAGTGCATAATGAAAAAAGAAAACCCCACAATTTTTATTCTATTTTTATTATTTCCACTTTTGTGTGTGTATATGTGTGTTTTAAATATGAAAGAATGTTATGTGGACATGTAAACCTGTTTTTCTTTTAACATAGAGTTTTTTAAAAGCCTGAGAGTAGTATAGGCCATATATGTTTGAACTTAATTCTCAGTCCATTTAGTTGCATCTGGAAAGACTGGTCACGGTGGAAAATAATTGGTGAGACTATGGGTTCCCTATTTTGTCTTACTTTTGTAGTTTTGGTATATTTCATGAGCATGTTAAAAATATAGCCCAGAAAATAGAATAATGAAGAATTTTTGTTCTATAAATTTGTATAATCTGATAACTGGTGGCCTAATGCACATATCCCTGTGTATTTTCCAACAATCATTCAGTACCTTTCCTTATCCATCAAATATTTTGCTTTATTTAGAACATTTAGATTATTTAGAATATCATTTATGTTGCCATTAAGTTAAAAGCTGGTCTTATTAACGGGATGTGGAAAATGCTCAGCTTCTACTGTACTGTAGAGTTCTGGATGAACTTTTTGTTTTTACTGTTGGGAGAAATGCATGGGGTTCTGAACCTTTTAATTCATTATAGAATATGTTTGTAGTGTTATTTTCTTCCACGCCCACTTATAGGGATGTCAGTGATAGCGCATATTCTGCACTGGTAAGAGTAAGAGGCCTTAAAAATGTCTCTATACTCCCTAGAAGTATAGCATCTTAGTGTCTTAAAATCATGTAGCCTGACTTTGCATCTGGGATTTGACAATTATATGCATTTCAAAACATATCTGTTGACTATAACATGACAGGCACTAGCCCAGCCATTAGGTAGGTGCCAGGAAAAAAATTATCTTCTATCACCACACTTTTGTGTAGGTAAATACTGCAGTTGAACACAGAAAGTGCTGCATGATCTTGGATGAGGGAATGATTAATTCTAAGGATGGGAGAGGATTGGAGGAAAGGGTGATATCAGCAAAAATTGCAGAAAGGGGACTACATTTCTATTAGAATGATCGATGCTGTATTTGGCCAGCTGGTCAAAGAACGGAAGTGGCTCAGAGAGAACAGCCCCAGCTGAGGTCTGGTTGTCTAGCGTGCCATGGGATACTCAGTAGGAGTAGTTTATGCCACTGCTGCTACTGGTCATGGCAGTCCGTTTCATCTTTAAACATTTCTGTGTGAAAATCTCTTTCCCTGTAGTTTGTTTTGCATCCGTTGTTTCTAGTGTTTTCTTTAGGAATTCATGCAAAACAAACCCAATTATTTTGTTACATTTATACTTTCTTAATTTGGAAAGGGTTTTTATTCCCATGAAGACACCTTCCTCCCACCTCAGCTGCATCCCTTTCCTTATGGGCAGACCGTCCTGTTTTGTGTAGCTGTCCTTTCCATTGTGTGGGTTTCAGGTCCCATAATGCCCTGATTGTTCTCTGCCCAACATAGCTCATCTATTTGCATCCTTCTTAAGGTGCAATGCTCAGGATTAAATACCATATACTAAATTGTGGCCTGACTAGTGTAGAAAGAAATAAGGCTATCATTTTCTTTGTTTTAATGACTAAAATTCTGTTTTTCAGACCAGTATTGTGAAAGCCTGTCTTGGTAACCATATCCAACTCCCATTGTCCAGTCATATTAAATGTACTTAAACTGATTTATAACTCATTATCACCTGATGTTTATGGAGATCCTGATATCAGTGAAAAAGGAAGAAGGAAGGGAAGGGAAGGAAAAAAGAAGGAAGAGGCAGAAGGTGAGGGGAGGAGGGAGGTAGGGAGGTAGGGAGGTAGGGAGGAAGGGAGGAAGGAAGGAAGGCAGGAAGGAAGGAAGGAAGGAAGGAAGGAAGGAAGGAAGGAAGGAAAACGAAAAACAAAGACTGGGTATAATTTAAGTACCTAGCAATAGAAAAATACAAGAATTAAGTTGAATTCCCCTGAAAATGTTGTAATGTGTTCTCATCAGTTGGACTTGTTAAATGTATGAGGCTATGTATTATACAGCTAATGGTGTTTTGGATCTCCTTTTGATATGTGTTGGTTTCACATCCATCCAAACATCTGGTGAGGATATTTCAGACCACATTGGGTTTTCTATCAGCACAGTTTAAAAGTAAGCAATTCCAACTAAACATTATGAGGTCTTCTATACTATAAACCAAGAAGCCATTTAGTTGGCAACTCAGAAGTGGAATGTAGAATGAAAATGAAATGAGATAAATTTCCCCCAGAGGCAGTCCACATTGTACACCCTAAAGGGATGAATGCTGATATTGTACATAAAATGTGCTTTTATAAAAGCTTGGGATTTCCAAATATTTATTATGGCAGTGTTTTATACTTAAATTACATAATGAATATAGTGTCGTTTTTCCTTTTAGTTCTCTTAGGCTGAGAGTTTGAACTAATAAGTGATGAGACCTTGAAACTTCAGCTAAACCCGTCTTTGATAGTCTAGAGCATGCATTCGGCAAAACTTTGGTTTTGGAGGGTTGTTCAAATTATTTTATGGCATTATAAACGTAGTAAGAGTTCAGATATTTTAAAAACTTCATTTTAATTGCACTATTATCAGTATAAATCAAAATGCCATTCCAAAATCTTTTGGTTTTTATACCATTATAATTAAGATTGAAAATAGGGTTTTTTTAAAAAAATTTATGTTATTGTTCTAGCTTGTGATTGAAATCCTAGAAAGCAATGTAAAACGTGTCGTTTTTTGAACTTAAGAATTTTTAAAAACCTGTTCTTATTTATTCAGGTTGAATATTGTTTTGGAAATTTAAGAGATTTGTTGATATTTGTGATGTATGTCATTAGGAATATTTTCTATGTAGTCATTGGTTGAAGTCCTACTAAACAATTTAGTCTTTAGTGGTAAATGCTTTTATTTATAACTATCAAATGAATATGTTAATCTTAGTATTTCAAATATTTATTTTTTTTAAACGTGGGAATTTATTCTACTGTTTTCCTCATATCCAGCATATTTTGGACCAGGTATTTCCTTAATTTTCTACAATACTTTTTGTGTATAGATATTTTACTTTATTGTTTTATTTTCTATCTAGAGATATTGTAGACTAGATTATTTGGATCAAATGTTCTATTGAGGACAGCTAAAATACAGGATAAGGATAAAAAATCTTAAATCTCCTTACCATAATTGAAGAACAAACAAAATAGTAAATGTTTGTCAGGCTAATAGTTACTGGAAAGTAGGAGAGGTAAGCCATGCATTCAGGCTGTTTTAATCCTGAGAACATTCACCCATTTGGCAAAGTGGAACTTCCTTTTGCCAGTCTTGTGCGATGACAGCGACAGAAACCAAAGGGCTAACTAATTAAATTTAGGATGAATTATATATAAACTCTATCTCCTCCTCCCAGGGATTCCATAGGAAAATTGCTTTGATGCTAAGCCGAGAAGACTGGAGGAAAATTCCTGAGAAGTTGTAACCACAAGTAGGCCCTCAAACCCATTGTAATCCAAAATCTCATCACCTGGATACTCCAGAGAACTTTAAGCTCAGGATTTAGTTTTAGGAGTTACAGACTTTCAGAACCCATACATTTCTTCCAGAACCTGGCAAAATTCCTCTGTGCAGGAAGTTATCACAAATGAGCCTCCCAAATAACTTCAAAAAGCAATAGGCAGCACATAGGTAAAAAAAAAAAAAAAAAAAGACTCTCAAGGAAAACTGTAACTACAGAATCCTTTCTCACATCTTCTTTCGTCTGCTTCCTGTACTGCTCATCTTTTCCTTTTTCCTCTTTTCTCCTTTCTTGCTATCTACTCTCTTTCCTCCAGTTTTTTAGCAGCTTAGAGTATTTTCATGAAAGTCATCTTTTGCTTTGTAAATTCTCAAAGCATTAGTTTTTCATTCTTTGTGCTATTGTTTTGGTTAAAGTCTTCCTGTATCACAAATGGGCAAATGTTAGAGATTTCTGGTTGACTTTAATTTCATTTTTTTGTGCCTACATTCAATAGCAATGAAGGTTTGGGCTAATTATGTCCCTTCTCACAGTCTTTCAGCAGTTCTATGAAAATCTCGTTGATTTCCCTGGGTCTGGCCACAGTGCACCTTCCTTCATTAGATGAAGGCAGTGCCGAGGTACTGGAAACTGGAAGTGGCTGAGAGTCATTTAACCCTGTGATGAACTCCACACTAGATCACGGTGTTATGAACTAACTTATAATTATGCTCCTGGAGGAATGACAGTCCTGTTGTTGTGTTGTAGTGTCGGCACTGGCTCTTCCTGTGGTGATTTATACATAATAGGTGTCTAATAAAAAAGTTCTCTGAGTGAATTAGTGGTTCGGAGAAAGCAGATGACTTTGCTGAAAGTGTGAGTTATCAGGCAGGCGAGGCTGGTAGGAGAAACACTGCATTCACTGGTGTTTTATGGTTCACACACTGTTTTCCCAGGTGTTATCTCTCTCCTTTTATCTTTATGCCAACATTATGATAGAGGCCAAGCGTATTCCTGTTACTACCATTTTACGGGTAAGTTGACTTCTAGCTATCCTTTACCTTTGAAAATGAGTCACTTAGTTCACTTCCAGAAACACTAACTAAACGCTATATCCTCCACACACTGCTCTTGACTGCATTTTTTCTCTGATCCCTGCTATTATGACTAATCTAGCCTTGTAACCTTGGCAAGATACTCGACCTTTTCCTTCCATACCATTCTCATTTGTAAAATTAATGTTTCATATCACAGCATTTTATTATAACTATTTCAGTTTGATCTTTTTAACCACTTCTCTTTCCTCCACTCCAGTGTATTAATGTATTATATTATTTGTAGGCAAGTAAAGCAGATAAACCCTGAATCAATTGTTAAATCCCAAACTCCTTTTTCAGCTTTTGTAGGGTTAGGAAAAACAACTTGCATAAGCAAAATATGTCAACAGAATGTACACATTAATGCAATTAAGAATCTTAGGACACAAAACTTGAGTGATGTAGATAATTTACCTTGATTACACAGACTTCACTTAATCTAAAATTTTGGCAAAGTAGAAACTTCTTTGATGTTGATAGTATTTAAGAATGAACATTCAAGTTGTGTTTGGTCTTGGAATCATTTAAAGTTCAGGATTTATTTTCAGTTCTATAGGAGAAGCAGTGGACTCAGGGAGTACTGTTTAGTCATATGTGATTAAGTGTTAATGAATATAGTTCTGTTAGGACAGCATTTATTGAGTGCCTACAGTTTCCATGTATTGAGGATCAGCCTAGCAGTTTGTCCTTAAATTTGAAAAGTGAAGATGAAATCAAGGACCTAAATACAAATTCAGTCTGTTCTCTTGGAGATTTCCTTAGTGAGAGGATTTGCCCTAAGATTTGAGAGAATTCACGGATACCAAAATATTTTATTTCACCAATGTTGAGCTAACGCTACAATTTACTACTGCTAGTAACTTATTATAGTTATAAGGCCAGATCCTTCCACTCAAGTAAATCTATCTACAATTAAGAAATGATGGAAAGAAGGAAAACATACCTACATTTTTCATACACAAAAGAGATACAATCTTAATATCTTTAACTAAAGTGATAAGGGCTAGCTATTGGTTTATCAAATTTACTTTTATTTAGGATTGACTCATATAGTGTTCCTTCCTTGTCATTCTAATCTATCCTGTGAGAATTTCAAGGATCCCCTAAACCAATTCATTCTGGTTGGTGGGATTAGTGTCGTATGAAGAACAATACCAAACGTGTGCTCATGGTGGTAATGGGAAAGGCTTTATGAGGCTAAGGCACTCAGATCCTCATAAATTGCATCTGTGGTAATAATTCTTCAATATTTTAGCTCAACATTTCAACAAGTTTTTTATGTTAATGTTTTATTTGGAACAATATTGTGACTTTCCAAGTGATTTCTCCTATGGAAACTCTTGAGTCCATGAAGGACACAGGAAATATTTCAGAGCTTTTTTTTAATACTTCAGACAGCAGCAAACACATGGCAACAATAATGTACTAAAATGAAAACTATTATCGTCAGCCTAAACATTCTTTGTCAAAGCCGTCCTTTCATAATCTTGTCCATAAAGGGCCTGGAAATGTATACCACCGCCTCTTCATTGTTTTATTGTCTGCCAGCACACAGCTCAGAAGGGAAATAAAACACATTTAACTGATGTGCATCAGCAGAATACAGTCTATCAACACTGTCTTTAAAGTGTCCTGTATGGATTGAAAAGTATGTAAATGCTGGGAAACAGCCCTCCTCACTACTGGAAGAAGTTTGAGAGTCCCTGAGGTAGCTTCAGAACAGCAGCTTCAGGGAGGAACTGCATTACTGTATTTTTCAGACTATAAGATGCACCATTTCCCCCCCAAATTTGGGAGGAATAATGGTTGTTAGTGCTGCTGTTGCGTTCTGTTTACATTTACATTGGTGAAATATTATGTTATTTCTTATTAAATATTTTACCACATTTTTTGCTTCAAAATTTTTATTTTCCTATTTTCCTCCTCTAAAACCTAGGTATGTCTTATGGTCTGAAAAATGCAGTACTTTGGTTGCTCTGGTTTGGTTATTATCTCATGGCTTAAATGGAGATACTACATTGCCAGTGTTCCTTGAAAGGCCTAGATCTTCGCTAAGTGTTTCTATTGTATTAGGACGATGGGAACCAAAGATGCATGGGGCATAATTTTCTATTGTGGAAGACCAGGTGCTTCTTTGAATTGTGTCTTAGAACAAAAATGTTGTTTCTAGTAGAGGGATGAAAAGAGGAAAGGCAAGTTAGGTAGAGTTTTCATGAGGCAGAAAGATCGGTGCTCATAGAGAGTTATTATTGCCTCAAGATGCACAGTGCTGGGTAAATGGCCTTATACAGAGAGTTATAGAGCTAGTGAATGTTCTTGGTGTCAACTCTAGAAGAAAAGGAAGCATGTCTTTGGGACAGTGTCTGTTTTCACCTGGTGGATCAACTAAAACCTTTTAAATAAAGGATATCCTGGATTTGAATACAGGTCTGTTTGACTACAAAAATGTCTACATTCCAGGGTAGATTTTATTCCTCTTCTGATGAGTTTGGCGTATGAGAAAGAGAAGTTAGAAGAAAGAACATATGACTGCTAAAAATGTCAGTATATAGGCAGTTAATTGAAGGATGATGTTATGATTTCCTCTTTATTTCCTTGACTAAGTGAAAAAACAAGCTCAATTGATTTGCTAAACTGAAAGAAAAAAAGTGAGGGAAAAATGAAATAATATAACCCATGTCACAGACACCTGGGGAAATGGATAGAAGAAAAAGAGAAAAAGATAGGGATAGATGTGGGAGTGGAATTGAGGTTGTCTTAAAAAATTTCTAAGACAAGAAAAATTACTATTTTTTTGCTTCTTTAAAGGAAGAGTGAATACTTCCATAAACTTAATGATCCCTTGACATTGGTCGAACATAGTTGTAGAAGAGGCAAACTTCTCTAAATGTGAATGTGTTAGTTGAGGATGTTTTCCTAGGCTTCATTTGCTTTGCCTAGTAAAACTGTTAATAACCTTGAGAAAATGATAGTGTTGCTAGATTTGTACTGATGGCTGGTTTTGGTTATGGTTTTTTGTGACTAACTGCAAGGCTGGTTCCTTCACTTTAATAGTGTCAGAAAATCTCTGATGAAAGGGATGGCTCTCTCTGAGGTTTATTCAAACTGTGTATGAACCAGCCCCCTTACTTATGAAAAGTTGAATTTAAGAATTTTTATTTGGATTATTTTATTGTAGCTACTTGCTATGAAATGAAGGGTAATGGACTAATCTAGAATCTGGTAGCGTTTTTAGAGATTGGAAAATTATATCTCCATCTGGCACTTGAACAAATAAACAGCATCTCAAAGTATACCCAACCAGTTTATTCAAAATGGTGTGTTCACAGTGCTGCCTCTTGTTCACTGGTTTATTATGGTCTATATGACTTAGGAATATAAGGTCTGGCACAAATCCCCCTCACCATTTTTATTAGATAAAAATCTTTCATTACAAAATCATAAGCAGTAATTCTGTAACAACACCATCACTTCAAGCACATCATTTGACATTTTAGGTGAAATGTTCAAATTGCTGTCCATCTGGTACAGGGCATTCATGTATCCTACCAATCACATTCAGTGGCATTACTTCTGCTGGACCCTGTATTTCTTTTCCCTCTAACCCCGCAAACCCAGAAATGTAGGTACCTCTACATCAGGGGTGTGAAACTCATTTTCACCAGGGGCCACATCAGCCTCCCAGTTGTCTTTATAGGGTTGAAAGTAATTTCACCTCCTTAACAGTTAAGGAGTAGTTACATTTATACAGTTCTAAAATTATTTTGGCCCTTTGAAGGCAACTGTGACTTAAGTCAAGAGAAGTAAAGACTTGCCTGAATTTGCCTGAAAGATAGAATCTAGTACAGTATTTTATGTACAGAGGGTATTTGATAAAATATTTGTTAATTTGGTTTTCTCTATGCAGAACTGTCCTTGAAACGTAATTTTGACTGACTTGCTTATGATTTATTATATCTTGAATACTATTTATTTTAGCATTAGCTGTGTCTTTCTCTTCAAGTTGAAATAATTTCTGTTAATGGGGGACATTGGAGTGCCTTACCCTTCATTAATTGGAATGTGTTGATAAAAATAGACCTACAGTTGAGTATATCTGTCAGGAATCATTAGTAAATGATAAGTATACCATAATTTTAAAATTACTTGATGATGGGCTTGCCCAATACTATAGTTATATTTAAGACTGTGCAAATGGCATGAAGACTTATAAGAAATGTGAGACTTTATTGTAAAATCAAAGCAAAATTAGTTTTCTGAGGGCATAGACATGACTTTCAACTCCCAACTCTAGAAACTGTTGAGGCCATTTTTTTAAAAAACAGAACTAACCAAAATGTCAAAAGAGATATATGGTTAATATTCTGAAGTGACACTTCAGTTTGAATATATCTGATTTGATTCTTACTTCCTAAACAGTTGTTTTAGATCTTGTTTCTTTCTGCCCTCAGATTTAATTTTATAACCCATTAGAATAATTCAAGGTGTGCCTGTGGTTTTTGTGTTTTCTTTGAACTGTTATAGAGACTTGAAGAGTTAGAGATTATCTAATAATGCTAGATACAGCTTTTGGGCAGTTAGTTTCATTTTGTGGGAGATTTTCTACGATTTGGGTCCTCTGGAGTCAGTCTAGGCTCAGGTAATGTGATAGAAAAGTAAAGGGTTTATGACTAGGGAAGATATTAGCATTTGTTAAGTGCCTGACTTTGTAAAGCGCAAAGTCTTATGTAATGTGTTTGATCTTGTATTGATAAGAGCTACAATATCTGATTTCTAATCTCACTTTGATTTTACCCTTAGAGTCCAGATTTGCCAAGTGATTTGAAGAAATTGTTAATATTTTTTTGTGTTCAAATCTCTGAAAAGTTTGTGAAATACCTTCATTTTGTGGTTTAGACAACTGCTGATATTGAATAGGACTTCAAAGAAAAGAATTACAGAAATGGGATTGTGTTTTTTTAAAGATATCTTATGAATAATAATTATGTCGAGTATTTGCCAGTAACAAATTGTATAATTGTGGGTATTTTAACCATTTTGTGTGTCTCAATTTTATTTTCTGCCAAATAATATTAGGTTAAATTGGTGTTTTGAAACTTTTTTCACTGCGACTCATAGTAAGAAATGTATTTTATAAACTATTTATTAAACAAGTGTGTGTTTTAAAAACCAGTATCCTCACAGTGTACAATATATTCTTTGTTTGAAATGCAATTTACTAAATTGATTTCATGACCCACAGCTATCACTCTCAGTTTGGAACACAGTGGATTAAATGTTCTTAGCCATTCCATTTTTAAGACTTTAAATTAAATTCTAGGAATCAATTTTATGATTTTTTTTTTCCAAAACTGCAAGTTGAGTTTTGGCAGTGACAAACTAACCCTCATCCTAATGTGGAGGGATGTGGTGGGGAAAGCCTCACCTTGGTGGTGGGAGGTGTGGCACATAGCAACTCTCTAACTGCTGTGGTGCCCATCACTCCAGGCAGCTGGGCATTGATCAGGTCAGCAGCAATAACCTCTGATGAATGTCTTCCTCTGCTGGCTGTGACTCACTCTGTCATTCCTTGGAGCTGAAGTCATCAGAAATCATGAATGGAGAGTAGACTGGCAGATTTATCAGGCAGGAGTAGAGGTATGCAGCATTTACATTTGTACTACCTTTTTTCCTCGGATTGTGAAAGAAAATATTTGAAGTGTATCAGGGGAGGTGATAAATGAATGAAACCTATGATAAATGCATTTCAAGCAATGGGCTCTTGGAAAAAGTATGTATATTTTCTATGTTTCGGTCTGTGTGTGTATAAAGTAGGGAACACATTGTATATGTGTTTTCATCTTTTTTCATGTGAAGTGTTATTGTTATGCATAGAACTTTTCATAGAAGGTGTGAATGGTATAAGTTGTTTTCAGTCATGTCAGAAAAATAAGGCAGTTCCCCATTGTGGATAATTTTCTGAAATTTGTGGCAGTTGTGAGGTTGAGATGGATGTTGGGTTAGTAGTTATAGCATATTTTGTTGGCTTGTCCTATCTCTATGTGTTAGATATTTTTGAAGTGGGTAGTATGTTTGAGAGACCTCCTTTGTAGATATGTGAATATAACATTGGTTGGGGGAGAGAGAGGGAAGATCTCAGGAATAAGCACATCAATACGTCAATTCTGGACTTACAAAGACCTCATGAAGACAGATTGATATGAGGTAGGTGGTCACAAACCTAAGCTGAATTTTACATGGTGAACATCCTCTAAAAAAAGATGAGAGTGCTCCAATTTAACCAGTGCTCTTCAGAGATCTGTGAGAGTGAGTAGATACATTATGATACCTACTCCCTCATGTGACCTGTGGCCTGTGGTCTTTGAGACTGTGCTTAGTCTTATTGATGAAAGGCAAAATGCTAGTATTTTTGGCCTTTGAGGGTTGTCAATGCCAGAGAAGTGAGCTGCAGAACTGGTTGATGAGTCCAAATGATTATGTAATGGGAGGGCTGAAAGATGAGGATAGACCAGACCAGATCAGGAGGATGGATGTGGACCAACAAACAAGAAGTATGGTCTAGAGAAATTCAAAAGGGATGTGCTGATGCCTATGATGGCTCTTTGTATAGTTTTTCCTAAGGTGGTCTAGGCATTCTGCTGATATGCAGAGAGAGGGTACCTAGCAGCCCACTGGAACTAAACCCTCACTAGTATGTGGATTCTTTGTGTTGTGAACCCTGAGAATGAAGGCACCTACTAAGAAGGGCTCTTGGTGGTTAACTGGGCTCAAATGAAAAGAAAAGAAAAAAAAGAGAAGAGAAAAGAGAAGAGGAAAGAGAAGAGGAAGGAAAGGGAA
>PVIA01009518.1:0-60469 GCA_004024845.1 Tonatia bakeri | reverse complement strand
CCGTGGTGAAGAAGGGCAGCGGCTTCCAGCTGAACCAGCTCAAAGGCAAAAAGTCTTGCCACACAGGCCTTGGCAGGTCTGCTGGGTGGGTTGTCCCCATAGGCTTACTCTACTCGGAACTGCCTGAGCCACGTGAGCCTCTTCAGAAAGGTAAGCGGGCAGGAGGGTGAGTGCCCTCGGGCACACATCCCTTCTGCAGGTGCCCACATGGGCCACCCTGAGGTCCCTCAGACATAATCATGTGTGAGGACTCTTGGGGTGGAGTTGGGGGGTTAACCAGGTTCAGACTAGCCGGGTCTACTCCACCAGCAGCCCTTGGCAACTGTCAGCTGAGTCATAGCTCTCGACACCCCAGCAGAGAATGTTTGGAGGAGTTGGGGTGAGGGCATCAGGCCTGACAGAAGGTTCAGGCAGGTCCAAGGTCACTGGCTCCCTACAATCTCAAACCTGTAGTGGCAGGGAAGGGGCCCTACATTCTCCTTCCCTGGGGTGCTTTCCTTTCTGTGGCTCATGTGTCTCCCACTCTGCTGGAGCTTTCTCTGGTGGCCATCTGCTGGCCATGCAGGCATGCACCTGCCCAGGTGTGCCTGGTATCTCCTGGGCATGGCTTCCAGAGGAGACCTCTGTCTGCAATGTTCCAATCTGACAAGGCAGAGAGGGGAGCTGACAGTGACCTGAGACAGGCCTTTGGTGGCAGGCAGAGTTCTAATTCTGGGGGAGGGCAGGAGTTAACCTGGTCCTTTTTGAAACCCTGATCTTGAAGAGGGACCACACAGAAGGCCAGCTGGGGATGGGATGCTGGTTTTGCTCTGGTTGCTCTCTGTTCACTCATGAGCTTGGGCTGGGAGCTGTAACTGTCCCTGGCCAGGCTGGCTCATGCCCTTTGTTCCACATCTTTGTGTTGAGCAGCAGTGGGCAACTTCTTCGCGGGCAGCTGTGTGCCCTGTGCGGATCGGACAGCCTCCCCCAAACTGTGTCAACTGTGTGCGGGAAAAGGGACCAACAAGTGTGCCTGTTCTAACCACGAACCATACTTTGGCTACTCGGGTGCCCTCAAGTGAGTGAGACTCCTGCCCCCCCCCCCGCCCCCGCCACACATACTCTGAAGATGGTTCAATTAAGGCACAGGGAATAGACAGAGCTGCCCCAGACCACCTTCAGCGTCAGTGTGAATCCCAGGGTCCTGAGTGCTTCCTAAGCATCCTGTGGAACAGTCTTTTGTGTGGGAGCCCCACTTGTCTCCGAAGAGCCAGATGGCTCCCTGTTACCCTCCTGGACCCTCCTGGAAGGTGGAGGGGATAGATCCACCCCTGGGACTCTGGGATCCACAGACACAGGCTTGGGCTGTAGCTGGGTTGAAGGCCAGGACCTCCCAGTTTGCTTCTTCCTACCAGAGCGTCTCCTTGTGTCTGTGACATGTGTCTGCCTCTGGCCCTGTAAGGAACCTCTCCCTACTCCATGCTCAGTAAGAGAAATGGCTACCACTCAAAACCAGAGCTAAACTGGCCAGGAATCCAAGGCTATCTAGAGTTTTTATCCTACATGTAAAAGGCTTTAAACCTTTATTTTTAAATCAATCTATTGCTTTTGGCTGCCTTTGAAGAGGGTGGTGAGGGTTTTACTTTCACACCATCCCTCCCCAAAGTTGCCTGGGGTGTGTCTTACAGGGATCCTTCCTGCTTCAGGCCTGGGCTTGGCCGTGGGGGTTCAGAGCCTGTGGCCGGGGCAGAACCTCAGAGGGGCTACACGGGAGAGGGGCAGGGCCCTGCCTTGGAGAGTGGTCTGACTTCAGCTGTCCTGTTCCTCAGGTGTCTGCGCGAAGATGCGGGGGATGTGGGCTTCGTGAGACACATGACCATGTTAGGTAAGTGCTGGATGGAACAAGAATCACGTGCGTCACACCCTGGCAGGGAGAACTGGTTTTTGCCCGAAAGTCTCCCTGCATCCAGAGGTGGGTTATGACAAGATCTTTGATGAACAAAGAGAGTTTCTGCATAAAAACAGTTTTGTTATTTGTACATTCTTTAGTGCTGTATTTGTTCAGCCTGTAAATCTACTAAACAAATTTTCTGAACATTTAAACATTACTTAACAACTAGTAAAACAAACTGAGTTTTAATAATCAAATATTCTTAGACACTGAAATTTTGATTTCAAATGTAATCACATTCTCCTGAATGCTTATTATAAACGGCTCCTAAAAGCTTCAAATACCTTCAGCAAACATACAAATTATCATAATTATTTCAGAACTTATTGACACACGTACAATTAAATCTGTTGCAAAAGCATTATTACCATGGACAAAAATGTATTTCTTCTTTATTGCTACATTTAATAAAAAATACCTTTCCAGAGTTTTGGGTAATTTAGCAGAAACAGACAAACAAACAAGCAGTTTTTCAGACAAGTTGAGGTTACAGATTTTGGGTTTTTTAACCAATTAAATTTCTGTTAGATACAGAACACACTTGTACCACTTAAGATGTTTAAAGCCAAGTGTATGAACTATGCTAGGTTCATTTGAAAACTAACGTCTGCTACCTCAAGGAAAATTTTAAGTCCTTATTTTTCACATGGGCCTTAGTTCTGCCTAACCTAGTTTCTCCTCTACACAAAACAGGAGTTTCCTGTGTTTTGTTCCTTTGTTCGGCCATTCACAGTCCACGGTCTCCTCATTGCTACTCATTGACTTAGTTTGTTAGCATTTTGGTACTTGATGCACGTCTTACTATCAGCCATTTTAATTAGTGGGGTCATCTGTGGGTTTCATCTCCCAGGACCCAGTTGTTCCAAATAACTGTCATTGTTATCTTGTCTGGTTGCTCAAGTTACCACAGTTATGTTAGAGAAGAGTATCTTCTAACACTCACCCCGAAGTATTTGAAAACATCCGCACTTCCTGAAGCAACGGGCTGTCCCAGACCACCCTGACTTATCTTTGCTGGAAGTCACTTGTCTGCTGTTACACAACACCCCTTAGCAAAGCAGAAGTCTGTAAAGACTGTCTGCTGGGCTTTAGAGGTGAAAATGAATGCTAGTGGCGAGTGACTGAGGTGGCAAAGTTACTTCTTTCTGAAACTATAGGATCATAGTAAAATCTTTTCACTTAATTCTAACATTACTAAATCATTTAAAAGTTTTATATTCCATGCCTATTTAAAATGGTAACACTCACAAGGACTCTAGTTTAACTCCTTTTCTTTGGGGGTTTTATCAACCCCAAAGACCTTTTACATGAGTTTGCTAGGGTTGCCATAACAAAGCACCTTAAGCAACAGAAATTTACTGTCTCGTGGTTCTAGAGGCAAAGATGCAAGATCAGGATGTTGGGCAGGGTTGGTTCCTTCGGAAGGCTGTGAGAGAGAATCTGTCCCACGATTTTCTCCTGGCTTCTGGTAGTCTGCTGGCAGTCTTTGGTATTTCTTGGCTTCTAATCACATCACCCCAATCTCTGTCTTCCTTTCCACATGGCATTCCTTCTGTGTGCATACTTATCTGTGCCCAAATTTCCTCTTTTTATAAGGACAGCAGCCACAATGAAGTAGGGCCCACCCTACTCCAGTATAGTCTTATCCTAACTAATTACATCTGCAATCACTGTATTCTTAAATAAAGTCATATTCTGAGGTCTTGGGGATCAGGACTTCAACATGCGAATCTTGGTGGGCAGTCCACAGTTCAACCCAGAACATCTTTTAATAGCTGGATAAGGGGAACCAGAGCTTGTTTTTCTACCAGGTTTTCTGGTCCTTCTCTGTCCCTGTGGAATGCCCTGACTGGGCTCCCAAGGCTCCATCCTTCCCTCAGCTCTTCCACCATCTTTCCCTGCCATGCTCTGCCCTCAGGGAAGTGTCACAGAGTGGGGGACCTGGATTGTCCTAGCATGGCCACGTGTCAACCTCAGGTTAGCGAGCTTGATGATTTACCTAACTCTCTGAGGTTGTTCCCTCTTCTCTGGCATGGGATAATCACATCACTGGCCTCCTCCAGTTGTTAAGAGGATTAAATGACAAGGAGTATGGAGAGACTTCAGCACAGTGTTGGGTGTACTATGAGCACTCACTAAACATTTGCTGACATCTTTCATATTAGCGGAGCCAAAGGGACAAGGGGCAATGGGAGGGCCCCAGGCCAAGCATGCCTCCCAGCCCCGGCTGTCTACAATGAGAACCAGTCATTTTATCTCCTGAGGCCTCAGGTTCCTCATCTGTGGAAAATGCATTTGAAAAAGATTCTCTTTCGCCCCTCTTAGGATTGTTAAAAGAATGATTACAGAAAAACAATTTTGGTGATATAAACACATTTTATTAACACTTCATGAACCAGGCAGTCTCCATTTGGAGAAGTACAAAATGAATAGCAACATAGGAACCTTTTATGGGGCAAAGAATAAAGAACAGTAAAGAGACATATAGGAAATATCTGATTGGCTGGGGCCACGTTGTCGACCTTGTTTGGGGTGAGAAAGAACAAAGAGAGAAGCACAGAGCCCAGAATTGGCTTGGCATTTGAGGACTGACTGGATAGTGTGTTTCTGGTCAAGCAGAGCATTACAGGGACATAAAAGTTATCTGAGTTTTGGTTTGTTAATGTGGCATGCTGGGCAGGAGTGGCTCCATCTTGGGCCTAGAAAATTGTTTCAACAAAGTCAAGTGGTTTGTGATTCAGTGAGGAGTGCGGACCACAGCCGATGGCTCTGCCTGTAGTCTGTTGGCTTCTTTGGTCTTTCTTCTCCCAGAAACGTTTGCAAACCAGGCTGAGAGGGACCAGTATGAGCTGCTCTGCAGAGACAACACCCGGAAGCCAGTGGACAAATATAAGGAGTGTCACCTGGGCAAAGTCCCTTCCCATGCCGTTGTGGCCCGAAGTGTGGATGGCAAGGCGGATTTGATCTGGGAACTTCTCGACCAGGCGCAGGTACCAAATCCACTGTCCTCCCCGCTGTTTAGGAGTCTCTGGTGGATTTGGGGCATTGTCCTCCATTCTTTCGTTGCCACGCTGGAAGTCCTTCTGGGTTCAGGACACTGCAGGACCACAGCACATGTCCTCCTCTTCACGGACAAGCCACTCAGTCTGTAAATGTTACAGACAGCAGAGGCCATAAAACCCTCGCCTGCCACTGTTGCCCTGGGGGCCAAAGACTCTACAGAAGTTCCTTGTTGCCCCATTGTGTTCTTTTCAGTTCTAAAGGGGTTCTTGGGATGCAGTGCACATTGTCCCCCCCTGCCCCCACCCACCACCATGAAGTGTTCCCCTGTTATCTCTCTGGCATGTGATCCCACCCTCCCAACTTCCCTCAGTGGCAGGCATGCCTCCATGAGCATTCCTCTCTCTGTCCTGCACTGGTGGCAGTCTCTGCCAGCTTGTCCTCACTCATTACCCAGTCCCAGCCCATTGGCGCTCTTTGCTCAGCACTTGGGGTTCAGAGATGAACTAGACAAAACCCTGCCCTTGAGTTGCCTGCAAAGAAATGTGGACATACAGAAATTATCACCAGATGGGATGCACAACCTTAGAGACATAGATTATGTACTCCACAGAGGATAGAAGGACTGCTTTGTTGGGTGTATCCAGGAAGATTCCTGGGCCCCCAGGAATAGGCTACATGCACCCCAAGGGAGCTTGGAGGTTTGCCAGAGGAGGCAGCAGGTGACATTGTATGCAGAGCCACCAGAAAAGCAAAAAGCAGACAGACATCTGAAAGTATTAGGAGCTACCCTGCCTGGTTTCAGGAGCTATAACCCCCTCATGGCTAAGACTGAGTGAGTGACCTTTGGACCAGAAGCCACTAAGGAGACAAAGCTTATCTCCCTGGCAGGAGTGTCGCTTCTACTCCTTTTTCCATAACTGGCCCCCAATGCTTAATCAGTTAGCCAATGATGGGTAAGATTCCCCAAGGGGGGAATGACCTAAGACAGGCACGATCACGTGGAGGCCCCAGGGAAGCACTTGGGGGGCTATGGAGAAAGGGGGTGATGGAACTTCGCCCCTCGGCTTTGACAAAGCCTGAGTCCTCATTCTGTCTGCAAGAAGTCTCCTAATCTCTTGGCTGCCTTACTTCCCCTGTCTGACTTAAGCCTGAAACAATGACAGAGGGTGGTACAGCCTTGTGCTGGAAAGGGCGGGCTCCCCGGGAGATCAGGCCTGAGAAAGAATACATAAACTCCTGTGAACCCTGCTTTACTAAGAATGCTCTTAATTAAATGATAAAGGCCCGAGCAGGAAATGAGTTTGTTTCCCAAAGTTTTGTAGCCCCTCAGCTAACAGACCCCGACTCAGAGCAAGCCCTGGTAGTTCTTTGTATGCTCTCTATTGTCTGATCCTTACTGCCTGACAATGATTAATGAAATTTACCTGTATTCCTGTGCAAATTGAAACCCAATAAAAACCTGTGAAGGGAAGGATTGGGGTACTCTCCTTTGAGAGAGTGGCCAGGCTGCTCCGAGGAGCTCTCCCCTTGAGAGAGTAGCCGTGCCGTCCCTCCACAGGACTCAGTAGTCCATGTGAATTTATCTTGTGTCTCATCCATAATTCCATGAACACTGTGGGGCCGGTGTCCACATCAGGAAAGAGCGTGTGGGTAGGTACTGCCATTGGCTACAGTTGGGACCAGCTTTGGGCCAGTCAGTGGGAATCATAGGCAAAGGGCCCTTTGTTTTCTTGGAAGCCAGAGGGGAAAGGGACTGCTTGAAATCCTTCAATGGCAGGATTGGGGTGGGAGAGGAGCCCAGGACTCCTGGCAGAGTGGGTCACCAGCTGCTCTAGGAGGAGGATCACGGGAGCCACTTGGGGCAATCAGATGGCCAGAATTGAGGCAGCCTTCACTGATGCCCTGTGGGAGCACGGCATTGGAGGGGGCAGCTGCCTGGCACACGACGAGCCCAAGGCCCTTCGTACAGATTTGGGGGACAGCCCCTGGCAGTTTTCCTGAGTCTGAACAAGGCAGACAAGCTGGTGTTTGGGTAAAGCATTCCCTGGAGAGAGGCTTGAGAATGCTGTGAGCCACAGGGGCTTCGGAAGGCCTTGGCCTCTGTCTTCACTCTCAGGCACTCATTCTTTTCCCCCTTTCTGTTCTTGTCTGGTTTGGGGTTTGTTTTCCCTTTGCCTCTCTATACCACTGTTTGTCTTATCTTTTTAACAGAAACATTTTGGAAAAGGCAACTCAGCAACATTCCAGCTCTTTAGCTCTCCTTATGGGAAGGACCTGCTGTTTACAGACGCTGCCCATGGGTTTTTAAGAGTCCCACCGAAGATGGATGTCAAGCTGTACCTGGGATATGAGGGTTTTGCTGCCATTCAGGCTCTACTGGAGGATGGTAAGACATCCTGGGAGGGCAGCAAGGCAGGGTGGGGGTCAGAGAGGCTTTCCCAGTACCTATATACCTCGCCTCACCCACCCTTCACCAGCCTGCAGAGCCCAGGGAAGCTACCAACTGCACTGGGTGTTAACAAGGGGATTTTCTGTTTAGCTGGGAAGAAGACCTAACGACCTTCAGATTATTAACAATCTGAATGATGGTTCTGGCTTCTGTGTATCAACCAGAGTTGCTCCACCGAACAACACGTCTGTCTGAGAGGGGAAACAGCCCATCCCAAACTGAAGTGGGAACATGGCCTTGCCACCATCAGGAGAACTAGATTTTCAAAGGGCTTTAATTCAGCTCCTGCCTTCCTCTGAACCTCTATTTCTTCCTTCTTTCTCTCTTTTTCCTCCTCCATTTAGTCAACCAATAGTTACTAGGCATCTACCAAACCACTGGGTTGGATGTGGGCGTACTGTGGTGATCAAAGACACTGGGTGAGGGAGGGCAAGCAGGCCCACCCAGAACAGAACATGCGACTACTAGCTGGGGAGTGCTACCTGGATGGGAGAACCCAGTCCTGTAAGAAATACCTCCCAGAAGGCCCTGAGATGGGCCGGCGCTCAGATAGGCCTTCCCCGGGAAGGTGATGCCTGAGAAGGTGAGGTTACGAGGCAGATTAGGGTTGCTCCGTCTTCATTGTTCTTTCTGAGAACTGAGGTCCTGTTTCTCCTGGACAATGATAGGGAGGCATGAGTGGTGATGTGGGCACAAGAACCTGCTGCTGCCAGTGGGACCCCACTGGACAGCCACCCTGCAGCCAGTGGCACTAAAACCCCAAACCCATCTTGGAGCTTCCTTTGGATCCCTGGCTCTTCTCCACCCATCCTAGGTGTGAGAGACTCCCAGAGGGTGCGGTGGTGCGCAGTGGGCCACCATGAGAGGGCCAAGTGTGACGACTGGAGCATCGTGAGTGGTGGCATCTTAATGTGCACCACGGAGGAGACCACTGAGGACTGCATTGCTGCCATCGTGGTAAGGAAGGCCCTGCCTCCAGAGCTGGGTCCGCACACCCACACATGTGGCACATCTGGTGGGTCTTCCCAGACACTTCCACACCAGCCACGAGGCTGGGGTGCTTGTGTGTTCCCCCTACTCTCCAAAACCTCATCCCACTCCATCCCACTGCCCCTCCAGCTCACGGATGGGCAGACACAAAGAGCCAGCCCAAGGCCCAGACTCATCTGGTGCTCAGTTCCGGTGACCAGGGAGCTCTGAGCAGTGTCCTGCCTAGGACCTGTGGAAGGTGGGGTGACATCCCAGGGTGTGGTCAGGGTATCCCTTGTGGAATGTGAAAGCACATCAACATTTTCAGTCCTTTAGTTGAAAGTTCAATGTTTTCTGGAGATAAAAAGTATTACATGCTGAAAGAGAAATGAAAACTAAACAATATCATTCAGAACTTCATAACTCAGAGATCATTATCATGTAGTTTTTGAGTTATGAAGCTGTGCTCATGAATTGCCATTTCTCTATGGACAGATAATACTTTTGTGATTAGAAAAAATTATACATAAAGGACTGAAAAATTGACAAACTTAGGAGACAGTCTTTCTTAGAAAAGAAGATGCTAATTTTGGTAAACTTCCCTGGGACCAACCCAAAAGATTAAGATTGTGTAATTTATACAGTCTCTTAACTTGTCAATTATAAGGATTACATGAATTTGAGTGCTGATAACATTACCTGGCATATTGTAGCAGTCAACAAATGTTAGCTATTGTTATTGTTACTTAAAGTCTTTAATATAGCTGGTGTACTTTCTTAGGTAATGAAGTATTCATTTAAAATAAGTTTTACTGGCTGCAGAATGTTCCACCAAATATTTCTGCCTCGATTTATTTAACCAATTTCTAAATGTCTTTATACAAACTATCTCCAAATTCTTTGCTATTATAGATAATATGGGAGTGAAGACTTATGTCCTTTAATCATCAGTATTTCTGAGTATGCCTTTAATATCAGTGACAGCTAAGGTTTCTGTTTTTGACCCTTAACTTGCATTAATTCATTTAATCCTCATGATAAGCCTATGAGGTAGATGTTCCACCCATTCTGTGGATGAACAACGTGTGTAGGATAGTATTTAGGGATGTGTCCTTTGGACTAGTCGGATCCTGGAGGCTTGTGGGATAGTGGTTAGAGCAGAAGCTAAGAAATTAAACTACCTACATTTAAGTCTTGGTGACCATCTCCTGGAGAAATTCTTTAATCCCTATCTGCCTCAGTTCACTAATGTGTGAAAGAGGGAGAATTATACTACCTACCTAACTGAATTTCTGAGGAATACATGAAGCGATCCCTAGAAAGTGTTTAGAAAAGGCCCTGGAGCATAGTAAGAGCTTGGCAAGTTTTTCCTTATAGAGTTACTACTGTCTTAAATAGTATATATATTTTTTACAGACTTCTAGAAAGGCAGTTAACAGGTCAAAAGCAAAGGGTGTGTGTGTGTCTGTGTTTTTTTCTTGATGACCTTATCTACGACTTAAGTATATTTTTTTGCTCTGTTGGAAAAGTTCATTGGTTAAAACCACAAGTTAATTATTACAGGAATATCTCATTTTATTGTGCTTTGCTTTATTGCACTTTGTAGATATTGGATGTTTTTTACAGACTGAAGGCAAGATCCTCCTCCAGCATAAAGATTAATACTAACTAAAGGCTCAGATGGTAGTATTTTTTTAACAATAAAGTATTGTAAAATTAAGGTATGTGCATTGTATTTTTGAAATAATGCTGTTTTACATTCAATGGCTATAGTATAGTGTAAACATAACTTTTACATGGAGGGAAACCAAAAATTTCGTGAGACCTGATTTATTGTGATAGTCGATTTATTGCAGTGGTCTGGAACGAAACCACAGTATTTCTGAGGTATGCCTATAATGAATTATTTAAGTAGAGTAATTAATTATTTATTAAAAGTCTTTGCTGTGCTAGGGGTTATGGGACCACAATTGAATTCTGCCATACAGAAGGAAACATGTTTCATAGAAACAGATAAACGCAGTCATTGGGTCTGGCCATGTGGATCGTTGATGACAATTGCACAGTGAAAGTTTAGTGAGGGCATGTCCACAGTTGGCATGACCTGGGTTGAACTCTTTCTCCTGGGTCAACAGGCCTAATACATGTCCAGTTTTCTAAACTCTTGTTCATGTGGTAGAAGCTTTGGGTGACCCGTGATCTGGTTAATCACCAGGATATGTGATATGAAGCCAATGAGGTGGAAACTTCCAAGGGTCATTGAGACAGGATAACAACCTCACTGTTGTGCCATTGATTTATTTCTTAACTTCAGAAAGGAGAAGCTGATGCCATGAGCTTGGATGGAGGGTTCACCTACATTGCGGGCAAGTGTGGTCTAGTGCCTGTCCTGGCAGAGAACTACAGTAAGTGAAGGGAAGTGTCTCTCGCTGTTGTATTCCCTCTGGGCCATGGACTTAGAGATGAGGAGATAAGTTAGTTAATTTTTGAGATAATAACAACTATTGCTGGAGTGTAGGGAGCTAGTAGGTAACACCCTTCTTCCAGAATGTTAGCAATTAAGCAATTAAGATATAGACATAGGATTTAGGCAAAAAGAGAGAAAAATAACACCTTTACTACTGAAATGGTGAGATGGGAGGGCATGATGTAGAGGTGGCTGCAGTGCTTGCCAAACTGCACTTGGGCTGGAGTTGCTCACTAATTCAGGAGAACAGGTCTGCTGGCTTAGCCCGGGGCTGAGGGCAGAGGGAAACGTTCTGTTATAGGTGAGAAGCTCTAAACCACCCTCTCTCCACTATCCTCAATAAAGAAAAAAGGGGCTGAACGAAATGTGCCTAGATCCTTTTTCTAACTTTACTAATCCAAAATAGACTCATGCCAGCTGCCCTGGAAGACTGAAGGGTGGGACCACATGGTCATGTGATTTTTTGGAGGTCTGTCCACATGAAAAAATAAAGCCAGAGAAGAGGATTTCACCAGTGTCATTTGTTAAGCACCTTATCTAGTAGGCAGTGAGCAGGAAGCCATACATTATCCTTCAAAATGAAACAGTTCTGTAACACAAAGAGTGGTATGTCCATTTCACAGATGTTAAAAACTAAGGCTTAGAGAAGTTGCCATAAATACTGTGTCCAAGGTAGAATAAAGACATCACCCAGTTCTTCCTGACTCTATGGACTGGCTCTTTGCTCTCCAGCATAGCAAGAATGTAATGATTGCCTATCACAGGCCAGAGCTCTGAAGGGAAGAAAGATGTCAGGATGACTTTAATCACATAGCAAATGCAAAAAGATCCTTGTTAAGGTCTTTATAGTCTCTGCCTCCCTTTCAAAGTGCATCTCATGGTCTTTCTCTGTACCTGCTTAAGTATTGGGGAGTTTCTGGGATGAAGCCTAGTGTTCAGATGGCAAAGATCTGGGGAAAAGAAGGTAAAATGGAACTGCAAATCTTAGCTTGTTAATGACCAGTGAAAAACTGTTTAGTGGGTATTTCTCCTCATGTTATTCTTAACTCTTATGACTGAGAAGCTCACGTCTTTGAATGAGTTTGTGAGACTGTAACACCATGTGTCTCAATTGTTTTTGTTTTTCTTTTTAGTGCCTAAAGATGGCAACGAGCAGCTTGGGCCTAAGTGTGTGAATACACTCACGGAAGGTGAGCCAGCATCAGTAACACTGGGGCTCAAGGGTGAAGCCTATTCTTGGGAAAAGGATGCAGAGAGCCTTAAAAATAAGCAAAGATTACTAGAGTTGTGAAAAAGAAGGGGGAGGAGGAGAAGTAGAAAAGAAGAAAAGTTAATTGTTAAGGAGCAAGTGGGTCGTGAAGCTGTACTAGTAATGACTATCCGTAGGGTACTTTACAGTTGACAGGACTCCTGCTTGCACGATTCCTGTTTGCTTTCTCAGCAATCCTCTAGTATGTGGGTGTCATTGTCCCACATTATGTTGATGGGGAAACTGAGGCTCAGGGACTGTGTCACTTGACCAGAGCCACACAGCCAGGAAGTGGATGCACCTGAGCTTGAGAAGAGGTGGCTGAGTGGAAACTCTGTGCCCTTCCTGAGCAACCACACTGTTTCTCGTCACATGCTGCTTGCCCACGTCTGCATGAAGGCTCGCACTGGGGCAGGAGCCAATTCCTGACACTTCTGGGGCCTTGCTGCTAATGAAGATGAGGAGGAAAATGAAATCACTCTTTAGCTTTTAGCCAGCTGGATTTGAATAGCAGGGAAGTCAACCTTGTATTTAGACTAGGGGAGCAGGTGACGAGTTCTCCCGTCTGTGCCTCCACATAGGCAGAGGGCATCTGTATCTGTCTCTAAAGTACTGATCTTGGGCATTGGCTGGAGCAGTGTTTCTCCATTGAGTGTAGTACCTGGACCAGATGCATCCGCATCACCTGAGAACTCATTAGAAATGAAAATTCTTGGGCCCCACCCTGAATCTGCCGAGTCAAACTCCAAGGATTGGGCCACTGCTCTGTGTTCTAACAAGCCGTCAGCTGGTTCTCACGCACAGTAAGGTTTGACAATGACTGTGAGGAAGGATCCTGAGATGAAAACAGGTGTTCATTTGGTTCTGGAGTTTCTTTTTATTTTATTTTCTGAATTTAAATTGTTTTAAATCAAAACATATTTGGCATACAATATTATGTCATTTTCAGGTACACAGCATAGCGATTCGGCATTTATGTGTCTTACAATGTGCTCACCACACTGACTCTAGGAGCCACTTGTCACTGTGCAAAGTTATCACACTGTCATTGACTGTATTGCCCTCCATCTTTTCCACCGATCCCTTTACCCTACTCTCCTCCAGAAGCCATCAGTTTGTTCTTTGTTTCTACAATTCTGTTTCCGTTTGCTTGTTTTAATTTTTTATGTAAGTGAATCATGTGGTGTTTGTCTTTCTGTGTCTGACTTATTTCACTTAGCATAATACACTCTCGGTCCGCATAGACGAGAATGTCAACCACATCATCTTTATCCGTTCGTCTATCAGTGGGCGCCTCGGCTGCCTCCACATCTTGGCTATTGTAAATAATGCTGCAATGAACCTAATGGTGCTTGTATCTTTTCAAATTAGTGTTTTTGTTTTCTTTGGATAAATACCTAGAAGTGGAAATGCTGAATCGTGTGGTAGTTCTATTTTTAATTTTTTGAGAAATCTCTATACTATTTACTGTAGTGGCTACACAAAAGTGAAGTGCCACCAACAGTGCATGGGGATTCCCTCTTCTTCACAACCTCACCAACACTTATTTGTTGACTTTTTGATAATAGTCATTCTGACAGGTGTGAGATAATAACAACTGTGGTTTTGATTTGCATTTTCCTGATATTAGTAATGTTGAGCATCTTTTCATGTCTTCTGGCCATCTGTATGGCTTCTTTGGAGAAGTGTCTCTTCATATCCTCTGCCCATTTTTTGATTGGATTTTTTCGGTTATTGAGTGGTAGGAGTTTCATATATTATCATTCAGATACACCACTTGTGAATACACTCTTCGTTCAGTGGGCGGTGTTTTCATTTCCTTCGCCATACAAAGCTTTTTAGTTTGGTGAAGTCTCCTTCCTTCATTTTGGTTTTGTGTCCCTTGCTCGAAGGGGCATATCCAAAAAGAATTACTAAGACTGATGTCAAATAGTTTAATACCTATGTTTTCTCATAGTAGTTCTCTGGTTTCAGGTCTTTTATTTAAGTCTTTAATCTATTTTGAGTTTACTTTTGTATATGGTTTAAGAGAGTGGTTTATTTCATTTTTGCATATGTCTATCCAGTTTTCTCAACACCACTTGTCAGTGAGATTATCATTTATTCATTTTATATTCTTGCTTTCTTTGTCACAGATGAATTAACCATACAAACGAGGGTTTCTTTTGGGGCTCTCTATTCTGTTACATTGATTTATGTGTCTGTTTTTGTGCCAGCACCAGACTGTTTTGATTATTACAGCTTTGAAGTATATTTTAGAATCAGGGAGTGTGGGTTTGGAGTTTCTTATGAGATAGGTGAGCTGGGGGAGGTGAGGGTTTGGAGTGCCACGGCATAAAGAGCGCCCGCCGAGCACAGAGTCACAGAGGTCCTGCACTGACCACTGTCCACAAAGCCTTCAGGTATGCAAAGCTGCTCACCCTGCAGCAGCTTCCCTTCGTGTGTAGCAGGATCCAAGCTCTAAGATTGCTGTCCCTTCATCTGCTTTCATGGCTAATGGTCTTCCCTAAATTGTCTTTATCCCCAACCTTAAGAGCTTGCATTTCATCAGCCATGTAGTCTGTTGTGATTACAGAATATGTGAAGTCAGAAAGAACTCTAGCTGCTTCAAGAGTGGTTGGAATTTCAGGAACTGCAGTGATAAGCAACTGTAGGTCAACAAGGATGCTCAGTATACAGTTCAGTGTGACTGGCTACGATGGAGAAGGTTAGGTCTGAGCAGAGATGGAGAGGGGTTAATTGCAAGCTACACACACAAACATACATAATAGATGACATTAATGTCATTTGTGCATAAAGAGTTACATCTCAGGAAGGCTCTGTATTTAGCTGCTGGGATAGTAGGTAAGGGCTTGCTGTAGGCTCGGGAGAATCTGCTTCACCAAGGGGCTCTGGTAATTTTTCTGCCACTAACAACATGGCTGGAAACCTATTGATGGAACTTCCCCTTCTCATTCCTAACATACAATATGCTCATACTAGCACACCTGATCTTAACTAACCCTCTGGGATGGGTATCATTGTCACCATTTTACTGAGGAGACATTTGGGATCCTAAATGTTAAGGGACATGTGTGATGTCATTTAGGAAGTAACTGTCAGACAGGTGTTCCACTTCCCATGTTGACTCCCAACTTTTCCTGGCTTGAATATATAGAGACCTGAGCCATGACCCAAGAATGGGAGTTTGTGTGTGTGTATGGGCATGTGTGTATGAGGGGAGGGGGTTTGCTTATGGTGAATCTCATTATCTTCTAGTTCTGAAGATTTATGATTCTAATCATATTATAAATTCAGCTTTGCTGTTTAAGCCTTCCTCAGTAAGCACAATTCAGTTACATAATATTGGGATAGGAATACATGAAATATCAATGATGTTCTCATGAGAATCAGGAACAAGACAAGAAGGCCCACTCCTACCAAAGATATTCTGCATTATTTTGGAAACAAATGCAGCAAGAAAGGGAGAGAGAGAGAGATTTTTTAATACTGGGGAAAGGGAAATTAAGTTGTCATTATGAGAGCCCTGACTGGTGTTACTCACTTAGTTAAGCACCGGCCTGTGAACTGAAAGGTTGCTGGTTCAATTCGGTCAGGGCTTGTGCCTGGGTTGCAGGCCAGGTCCCCAGCAGAGGGCGTGTGAAAGGCAACCAAATGATGTTTCTCTTCCTCTCTTTCTCACTCCCTTCCCCTCTCTTTAAAAATAAATAAGTAAAAAAAAATTTTTTTTAAATTGTCATTATTGAAAAATAGTGTGAACCTAGAAAATCAGACTTAATCTTAAAAAAGAAGTCATTAGAGCTCTTTCTTTTGGACTTTTATTCAACAGAAACATTTAAACATGAGCACAGTCATGTGTGTACAAAGATTTATATATATTAGTGGTTTGTAATAAGGAAAAATAGGTCGCAATGTAAATGCCCACCAGTAGGGGGATCACAAAATATGGTACCTCCATACAGTGGAACATAACTTAGAGTCAACCAATACTAAATAGAATGAGAGAGTCATATCAATTTCTACGGAATCAAAAAGATACCCACAATCCACTGTTGAAAAAAAAATAAAGTAACTTGCAGAAAAGAATGCATACCAGGATTCAATTGAAAAAGTATGAAGTGTGAGTGTGAAGATTTGTGGATGTGCACATGCAGACATATCTGGAGCAGGAGTGGCAGTCTGTTTGGCCCAGTACCAATAACGGCAGTTATTTGCAGGGGCTTCTGCTACAGTGAGGTGAGGGGAAGATTAGAATTATTTCCCCTCCCTGGAGAGAGTGGCAGGCAAGGGCCAGCGGCAGCAGCTCTAGAACACATTTTCAGAGGGCCCTGGAGCTATTGGAATTGCATCTTGGTATCTCTGTTGCCAGGTTACTATGCTGTGGCAGTGGTTAAGAAATCCGATGCCCATCTTACCTGGAACTCTCTGCGAGGCAAGAAGTCCTGCCACACAGCAGTTGGCACTTCTGCAGGCTGGAACATTCCCATGGGCTTAATATACAACCATACTGGGTCCTGTAAATTTGGTAAGTGTGTTCTGGGAGGTAGTGTGGCAGCCCCTTCCTTTGGCCTGTGCCTGCGTAGGGGAGAAATTCACTTCAATGTATGGCAAGGTGTGGCCTAAAAAGGGCTGGACAAACATTGTGGGTGAGCTTCCCATGTCCTTAAACAAGTCCTCCCCTTTCTCCTCACCTCCTTGCTTTGAGGGGAGTGACTTGATCCAAAGAGCAGATGTTGAGGAAATACCCTATTCTTTAAAACTTGCAGCTGGCTCAGGGAACAAGCCTGGGGCTGCAGAGCAAGAGTGTGTGTTCATAACATACATGTGCATTGTTTTCCCAAATACACTGGCTGCTTTTTAAAATTGAAAACCTTACACCAGTAAGCCCTTAAGTGCTTTATCTTTCATTTCCATCCTCATCTCTCTTAGATTTCCTTATTAGGCATTTTTTAGCAATATTCTTGCCAAAACCTAAAAGATTCTTGCTCTCCTCTTTTCCCCAGTTACCCGAAAAACCCTAGCCCTTCTACGAACCCCACTACCTGCTCTCTTCTCCCTCTGCACCTGAGCAGATGAACATGGCTGGAGGTTGTGACAGGGCAGAACAGTTCATTCCACTGGAAATGCCCCAGCTGTTGGCCTCAGTGGTCCCCCAGTACTCAGGGGCACTCCCACTGCTTCTCTGCTCCACACCCCCATACTTCCCAAGAATTATCCTAATGCTGTACTTGTCCACACACCTCTATCCCACACCCGTCTACCACCCTTTCCCAGCAGGTGATCTCACTCGCACCTACAATAGGCAATTGAAACCACCAGAAAGGACCCCCACCAAACATCCCACTGCCAAAGCTGTGGCCTCCTGATGGCTGCATCTGCTCCGCTTCCCTCCACAACCCAGTCGACTCCTCTACTTCCCTTAGGTGTGGGCCCCTCTCTTGCTCCTCTCCCAGAGCCTCATGCCCTCAGTCACTACTTCTCCCTCTGGTATATCCAACAATATCTTTCAACATGTAAACATACCCAACATCTTCCATCTTTAAAAATTCTGTCTCTCCCAACATTCTCCTCCAGCTCCTGCCTTCTTTCTCTTCCCCTTTATTGCCAGACTTATTAAAGTCCTGCTCTGAACCACGCACCTCCCACCCACTCCCTGCCCTCTGGCTTTGTGCATCATTCCACACGAAGGACTCTGGTCAAGGCTACTGTGACCTACCTGTTGCTTAACTGGAAGGGCATGCTCCTGTCCTTTTCTCCATGACCTTTCTTTCTTCAAAGCAACTTAAAACACTATCCTCGCATTGTGAAAACACACAGGCTTGGTCATTCTCCTACCCCTACAGAGTCCCCCTTTCCCAACCTGGTTAATAAATGTTTGAGTTGCTTAAAGTAACTTTTTCCCCCACTCTAAACACCGTCCTCAAGTACTCACACCGTGCCTACAGCCTTGACCACCATCTAAACAAATATTGTATGTAGAAAGCTAGGCACATAGCAAGCACTAGATAAATGTTTGCTGCTATCACGATTAATAATATTATGTCTATATATTGATAATATCAATTTTTTATCCCACATACAGATGGGATAAGAAATCCCATCTCCAGATGTTGACCTCCAGACCTAGAGAGATAAACTGCCTATTTGACATTATCTACTTAGAGATCTCAAAGGCACATTAAGCTCAAACTGTCCAAAACAAAATATACTGTGTCTGCTGAGCCTGGTCCTACTGCTGAGCTGCCTAGCTTGCTGGAGGACCCCACAGTCCATCCACTTGCCCCATCTGGAAACCTGGAAGCTGTCACTCTCCACACACCCATCCACCACCAGTACTGTCAGTTTCTCTCCCCTCCACCTACTGACCTCTCCTTTGTGCTACCCTAGTCCAAGCTGCCCCCATCTCCCCTTGAATCCTGCAGCAGCCTGCTGCATGCATACCACATCTTCCCTGGATTCCATTCACCCTGTTTCCAGACCATTCTTTGCAAAGAGCATACCTGACGATATCCTGCCCAGGACTGTCTTCAGAAGCTCCCCATTTCTCTAACAGTAAAGGACAAAATCTACACTGAAGGGTAAAAGGTCACATGTGGCCTGGATCCCTACCCCCTCCCCACTCACCCTTGCTGTGGGTGGTCCAGCCCCAGTGGCCTCCATTAAGCTCTCTAGGCAGTTTGTCTCTCGCCTCCACTGCCCACCCTAGGCCTTTGCAGATGCTGCTTCCTTCCCCCTTCACTCAGGTAACTCCTATTCATTCTTCACCTCTCGAGACCTCTCCTTGACTCCCAGTGTGGACCGGGTTCCTTTCTCTGCAGCCTGTGGAATCATATTTTTTCCCCAGAGCAAGAGGGGAAACATGAATTCACTGTGAGATTACTTGAGTTATAACTGTTGCCCCACAGACTTAGGTTCCAGGAGGGTGGATCTTCACCACAGTGTCCTGGAGCCCAGCACAGGACTTGGTGGCGGGACCTCCCAGGCCCCTACTTGGACTTAGAGTCATGATGGCAGGCCTTGTAAAAAAGGGCAGGGCAGCAGACATTGGAAACCATGAGGAACAGGCTCAACCAGTCAGGACTTCCAGTTTTGTCCACTCTTAGGGATAAATCTATATCTACTCTTCCTGTTCCAGAACAGAGAAGACTTTTGTGAGTTCATACTCTTGTCCCAATGTCAGCTAGTCCCCCTTTACCTCATTCCAGCTGCAACTTTTTTTTTAAATTTCATAAGGTTCCTATTTCCAAAAATATGGTACCAAATACCCGAATGCATCTTTACATTGTTCAGTCAATTCTAGGGACAAAAATCTGAGACTTTCTTGCTAACACAGGCAGGTGAGCTGACCTCCTGCTTCCTCCTGCACAGATGAATTTTTCAGTCAAAGCTGCGCCCCTGGGTCTGATCCAGATTCCAGTCTCTGTGCTTTGTGCAGTGGCGGCAGCAGTCCAGCCCACGTGTGTGCTCCCAACAGCCACGAGAAGTACTACGGCTCCAGCGGGGCACTCAGGCGAGTAGTGTCTGTGCACCACATTTCTCTTTGGCTCCAAACCCATGAACTTCTTGTCCTTTCACCTCTTTCACCATCCCAGAATCTCGGTGCTGCATTTAGGAGGAACCAGAATTCAGAACTAGAACTGCAAATTCCCAGTGGCTCCTAGGACTCAAGTTCAGCCCCTTTCTGGAACACTCACCTACAGTCCCAGCAGACCTAAGGCACCCGAGGAGAGGCAAAATGATGGTGCAGGGTCACAACTCTGGTTCTGCTTCTGCTCCTTTCTTCTGTGTGATTGTGGACATGTCATGAAGTCTTTCAGAGCCCCAGTTTAAAATAATAGGGGGGCACTCTACATGAGCTTCTAACACCTGGCTGATGAGATTTTGAGAATAGATATTCTTGAGCTCCTTTATCCATTCAAGAAATACTATTGAGCACCTACTTTGTGGCAGGCACTGTTCTAGGTAGAAGGTTATCACAGCAACAGGACACACACAGTCCCCACCCCAAGTCCACAAGAGTAGGACAATAAACACATAAACCAAGGACAATTGCTTACTCACTTTGTTAAGGGCTTCTGAGGAACCAAGGTTAGTTGATGTGGCCGTGACTTGGGGAGGGGACAATTTCGGAAATGGTGGTCAGGGAAGCAAGTGGAGGGATGATGTGAACTGAGGGCTTAAATATCGAAAGGGAATCTGACTCGAGAAAATTGGAGCAAGAGTAATCCAGGAAGAAGGAGTAGCAAGGACAAAGGCGGGAGGTGGGACGAATCCTGCTGTTCGAGGCCAGAGAAGGCCCTGAGTAGGGCATGGGAAGGAGAGGATCGAGTGTGTGGAGGCTGGAGCTGCAGACAGTGGCTGTCTCGGTGCCCCACTGTCCTGGCTAAGAAGGTAGATTTAATTCTAAGTATGATGGACAGCATGGGACCCTTTGGGGCAATGGGCTATGTTGTGTGAATTAGGGTTTTATGGCTGCTGTGTGGAGAATGTGTGAGCTTCTAGGAAGGACACCTATTCATCACACTGCCAGACTACCTTGTTCTGCCCTCTCCGAAGTTTTGTCTCTTTCATAAGCCATACATAAATTACATATTTTCACAGATTTCACCACAATAATATATACTGAATGTTAACCCTAGGTTAAAATCATTTACTTTTTCTTTACACTGGAAGGTGTGTTGGTATTAAAGTTGATAGTCCCACTTTGGTACTATTATAATGTATCAGAGGACCTGGAGTTGAGTTCTGTCCTGAACCGTGAACTCCCCTCTTTCTGAAACAAAGATGAACACACAAAGAATAATCCTAACTTCCAACACCTCATTCTCCCCAGGACCTCCTACCTGCCTTTTCACTCCCTATAGTTTCCTGACTTCAATAGCCCTTCATTCCTGCTGCCCTGGGATCCACTGATCCTATGAACCCTTCCCTGTTCTCACTCCTCTTTATGTCCTTTCCCCGTCTGCACTCAGCATACATTCCACAGCTAACCATGATGATTGTTCTCCTGCACATATCCTCAAATGCCTGTCCTCTCTCCTGGCTGAACCACAACCTTGGTGGGTCTAACATTCTCCCACTCGGTGTCTGCACTTCCAGGCTCACTGGTCTCCCTTTAAAGTAATGAGAACTCACCTTAAATGGGCCATACGTCTCTGAGTCCATTCCTCGCCCTGCTCTCCTAAAAGATGACTCTATACTTTGTCCTCTCTTCAATCTTCCAACACTTCCTCCTCCGTCTATTTGATCTTTGTTTTCCATTTCACCTGAGGAAATTGGAGCGATCAAACGAGAAATTCCACCCTGGCCCCAGTGCCACATCTCCCGTATGCTGGCATCTGTGCTCATAGACGCTGCCCTCCCTCCTCTTATTCGGGATGACTAGGCTGCATCCTAGCAAAGCCCAGTCCTGTCCCTGCATCGATTGCCTCTCCTCCAGCCTCCTCCAGGGTATTGCCCCAGCACGTCTGTCCTCTTTCTGCTTCATGATCACATTTTCTTCTCTACTCCATCATTTCTATCAGCCTACAAACATGCTACTATTTTTTCATCTTAAACATCAATAAATAAGTAAAACCTTTCTTGATCTCTTTCCTTTCTAGCAGCTTCCTGTTTCTCTCCTCATTACAACAAAAGCCCCTTGAAGTTCAACATCCTTGCTCACTCCAATTTCTCTCTTTTCAATCTCCCCAGAGCCCACTTTAAGAATCTGTCCACCTCCCCACCTCCAATTAGTGGAATTGCTTTTATTATTGTTTTTAAATTATCTACAGAAAACAGTCTTCCTTACTGTTGGCGCATGGGCAGGCTGTTCCCACCCTACCTCCCCCTTGGTGCACCGCCATCCATGATGAAGCTGAAAATGCACTTTTAAATCACCAATGACCTCCATGTTGCTAAGTAAATCCAAAGACCAGTTGTCAGTCCTTGCATTACTTGATCTAATTGGCACCACTGATCACGTCCTCCTCTCGGACACAGTTTCTTCCTCGGCTTCAGGACACCACTCTCCCTTGGACTCCCTCTTCCCTCCCCTGTTACTGCATCTCAGTCTCTTGCTGATTCAGCCTCACTTCCCCAGCCTCTGCTTGGCGGTGTAGCCCAGTGCTCCATCCTCCGACTGCTCTCTTCATGCCCGTGGTTACCTAGTCTGCCTTCATCTATATGCCAACCAATTCCCAAATTTACGTTCCTGTTCAGCTTGTCCCCTCCAAACTCCACATGAGATTTGTATATCCAACCGCCTACTGGAATTTCTAATCGCCATCTTAAATTTCAATGTCCCCAACTGACCTTCTGAAATTTCACACACCCCACCCAAACCAGTACCTCTTGCAGTCTCCCTCATCTCAGTTAAAAGCAACTCCGTTTTTTTTTTCATTTGGAAAAAAGTCAAAACCTTGGTGCATGTTATCCATGTCTACGCTCCTTTCAGACCCCATATTAGGCTCATCATGAAATCATGTTGGCTCTACCTGCAACAGGTAACCAACATTAACTACACCACCTGTCTCCACTGATACCACCTTGATCCAAACCACATCTCTCCTCAGATTGTTATAATATCCCCCTAATGGGTCTCTATGCATCTGTCCTATCCTCTCCCACCACAGTCTATTCTCAACACATCGGCAAGAGTGAGGCTGTTAAAACATAAATCAGAGCATTACACTTCTCTGCTTAAAGTCCTGCAGTAATTTTCCATATCACTAAGAATAAAAGTCAGGATCCTTCTATAACCTGTAAGGCCTCTTCGTGATATTCACCCTTGCTGACCATGCTGGCATCCCAGCTGTTCCTTGAAGACATCAGCCACACACCTGCCTTGGGGCCTTTGCACTTGCTCTTACTCCCATCTGGAGTGTTCTTTCTTGTCATGTCGTCATGGTTAATTCCCACATTTTCTTTAAGGTTTCTCAAATAAGTCTTTCCTGGCTACTGTATAATTTTTTTTTCTCTCTCTCTCACACCCTCAACCATACTCTCTTGCTTGCTTGCTTGCTTTATGTTTTCTTTAGCACTTTTAACTCTCTAGACTAATATAAATTTTATTTACTTATATTCTTTATTAAAGGATTTTATTTATTTATTTATTTATTTATTTATTTATTTTCAGAGAACAGGGAAGGGAGGGAGAAAAAGAGGGAGGGAAGCATCAGTGTGTGAGAGATTCATCAGTCAGTTGCCTCTTGCACACCCCCAGCTGGGGGCCTGGTCCACAACCCAGGTGTGTGCCCTGACTAGGAATTGAACCAGTAACCTTTCAATCTGCAGGCCAGCACTCAATCCACTGAACCACACCAGCCAAAGTTACTTATATTCTTTAATCTCTTTTTCTTTAATAAAATATATAAGGACTCCTTTGGTTGTAAGTGCAAAAACCCATGTGAACCATCTTAAGCCAAAGGGGATGTTTTAACAGATGCTCTGGGGAGAGCTTCCTCCTTGTGAGGTCTGAGACCTAAGCCTTAAGGGCCAGCCAAGGTAGGTTAAGGTGAGAGTTGCCAGATGAAGTTCAGAATGCCCAATTAAATTAGACCAAATTTGGAATTTATTTTCCTGGATATAAGGATCACATAATACTGCAATACTGTGGTCTATACAGGCTGATATATGTGTAAGAATGACAAATCAATGGAAGAGAATAGACTCACAAGAATAGATTTACATGAGCATAATTATATTTGGTCTATAACAAAAATGACTTTTCAAATCACTGGGGAAAGGATGAGAGATCTTGGGAGAAACTTGAGAGATCAAATAAAATGAGTATGGCAAATTGGCCTCTGGATCTGGTGACTCTGGTGGCAGCGGATTCAATAGTAAGTCCGTTTCCTAACCTCACTGCCAAGGGTCAGTGAGGGTGGTGTGAAGGGGTGCTGATGGTAAGTGTGGTGATTCCTTTTAGGTGCTTGGATGAGTGGGGGAGAGAGAACCGTTGCTGAGGGTTGTGTGGCATCGATGCAGGGCTTATTGTTTTTTTAAAGAAAAGAAGTAGGAATGCCAGTGAAAGAGCTCAGTGAAGAGAAAAAGGCTCCAATTATGTAAGAGAAAGAGGATAACCATAGCAGAAAGTGCCTGGGAATGTGGGCGGGGATGGGGTGCACAGCACCTGGGGAGGACACTTCTGTTGGGAGGGAGACCTTCCTCCTTTGTACCTGAAGGGCAGGAGAAGAGCACTGGACACTTGGGCTGGTAGCTTTGGCAGAAGGATGCTGAAAGAATGCCAGTAATGATTTCTGTGCTTCTCTGGGAGGCAGGAGCACCTGTCAGAGAATGAGCGTTGGGGACGGGTATGAGGAGGGACAGAGGTTTGTGGGAAATGTTTCTGAAGTCATTGCTCTGTAGAGAGGGGAGGTGGCTGCCTGGAGCATTAGTTCTAACACCTGAGCACAGGTCAGAATCTCCTCGAGGGCTTGTTAAAACACAGGTCACTGGGATCAAGTGTGGACAAATATCTAGTGATTTACATTTTAATCTCTGAAGTGAGTTTTGGTCCAACCAGTCATCCTTGAATATCTCTGTTACTAGGAGAACACAAGCATTTTCCCTAGAGAAACTGATCAGCACTTAAAATAAGGAACAATAGAAACTAAATAGTGTATTTTTTTTATTATTACATTTGTCCTCTAACTCCCCAGGAGAACCAGGCATTACAGTTGTGTGCGTGGAAGTGGCCTGGGTGGAGGGGGTGTGAGCCTCTCAGTGGTTCCCCCTCGGTGTCTCTCCCTCCCCTCCTGCTGATCCTCCTCGCTGACCTGCTGCTTGGTGTGCAGGTGTCTGGTTGAGAAGGGAGACGTGGCCTTTGTGGAGCACCCCGCAGTCCTGCAGAACACAGATGGTATGTGGCTGCTCTGTCCTTTACTCCCTTGGGAAAATCTGAGTCTCTCATGGGAAATCCCTCCTAACTTGGGAAATCAAGGAAGTTTGTTAAGTCTATCAGACTTGAGTGACTTTGTCCCTAACGTTTTTTACTTGGAGAATGAGAAAATTCTTCATGTCCAGTCAGACTTCACAGGGTCGGTTAGTACACTGGCCTTCAACCCAGCTGGCAAACACACAGAGCATGCATTCCATCTGAGCGCCTCTCTCGATTTATAGACATTCTTGATGTATTCTGGATACAAGTTTTTGACAGTTATATGTATTGAAAATATATTGTCCACCTCTGAAAAATCTTGCCTTTTTGCTTTTTAGTGATGTCTTTTGATGAACAGATAATCTTAATTTTAACGTAGTGCAATTTACCAGTCTTTCCCTTTTTAGCTAGTGCTTTTTCATGCCTGTTTAAGAAATCTTTGTCTTTGACAGGGCAGAAAAAGCACTAATCATAAGGGTTATGAATTTATGAGTTCATGAATGTTTCTCTTCTGTTCTTTTTTAAAAGCTTTATTGTTTTGTTTCTCTGTGTCTCGGTGAGCCCAGACTCCGGTGGTTAGTCACATCTCCCCAGGGTGGGCACCTTGATGAAAACTGTCAGTTGTCCTGGCTTCTCTCTCCCCAGGAAAAAACCATGAATACTGGGCTAAGGATCTAAAGCAGAAAGACTTTGAGCTGCTGTGCCTCGATGACACCAGAAAGCCTGTGACTGAGGCTCAGAACTGCCACCTGGCCGTAGTCCCAAATCATGCTGTGGTCTCAAGGAAAGATAATGCAGATTTTGTTCGCAGAATGCTCTTCAACCAACAGGTATGGGCAACAGAATGCTCAGTTCACCTGCAGACCTGCACAGACACACCCCAGCCTGGTCCCACACTCTTTCTCCCTGGGTGGTGGCACTTGATTCTTGCAGTTCTTCCTCTGATGGAAGCAGAAGACTGGTGGCTGTGTTCACTTTTGCCCTGGGGCCTTCTAGGACATGCAAGTGGACTGAAAAGTCTCAGACATGTGGGCATGTGAAGGGTCTCACCGAGATTCCCTTGATTCTGAGCACACTCGTGGTACCCCTTAGGTTTGTTCTGTCACGAAATAAGGGTGTTAGCTCAGTGCCCTTCACACTAGGCTGAGCTATATGTGGGGAAAGCAGAGTGGAGGTTACTCTCTCTGACCTAGGTAGATCCCAGGGTATTTCCTGAACCTGGCAAGCTGAACACTGTTTTAGGCTTCATGAGAGTTGTAAAGCCAACATTTGGATAATTTATGTATGACCTCTACAGGCAGCCCAAAAGGGCTGATCCTATGGAGCAGTGGGTTGTGTAAATTAAATGATTGAAGGGAAAACCCAGAGCCTCATCTGCCTTTTGCACTAGCACACTCCATTCCTGGAAGTGCTCCAATGAGGAACCCATGTCTTAGCACATGCTGCCCACACATCCCAGGAAAAGGACAACCCAGGGAGAGGTCTTGGTTGTGGACTTTCGAAGGGATGGGTCCCATGCAGTGAGCTGCCACCCTGGTTACAAAGGAAGTGGACAAAGGATGAGAGGGGAGGGAAAGGAAGAGATGGAAATGGCTGGGTGCCTGGGGCAGATCCAGAGAATAGACGAGGAAAGGTAATGAGGGCTCCAGGCAGCAGGAAGACATAGAAGTGTGACCCAAAAGTTGAAAACCCCTGGGAATGACTGGCAGAAGAGTGATAATGGTGGCAAACTTGGAGCTTTTTCTGTTTAGCATTTTCTTTATATACATCATCTCACTAGTTAGTGTTATTATCTCTGTTCACAAATGAGGTTCAATAAGTTCAGTAAAGAATTTTCCCAAACGACAAGGAAAAGCTAGGGCCAGGATTTGAATCCAAAGGCCATGCTTTTTGCCATATCACTATGGTGGCTCCAAAGTTGTTGCTGTGCTCGCAATATCCCTGGGGCTGGAGCTGCAGTCCAGCAGACTCAGGTCTTTTGGGGCAGAATACACAACCCTCATTGTGCTCCCTGGCACTGCTAGTCACTGACTATCTTTCTATCTGACCCAGGAGCTCTTTGGAAGAAATGGGTTTCAGTATATGATGTTCCAGTTGTTTGAATCCTCAACCAAGGACCTGCTCTTCAGGGATGACACAGAATGTTTGGCCAACCTTCAGGACAAAACAACTTATCAGAAATACTTAGGGCCAGAGTATCTTAGAGCTATTGCTAATGTGAGACAATGCATAACCTCTGGTGAGTAGAAGAAAACACTGGAGCAATAACATGGGGGTCAGGTAAACATGCCAAGCGCTGGGCCAGTACTAATAGGAACACAGACATTCAGAGGGCCTGCTCCTGACCCTGCAGGAAAATTCAACCTCACCAATGAGGTGACTCAGTTAGAAAATAGTGTAAGACACTAGATGAGAAAAAAGCCGAATCATTTGAAGGAGGCAGAGTGCAAAAGAATTTGAGATCATTTGGAAATTGAACTTTATATATGTATTTCATTTGTTTGCTAAAAATGAAAATGTATGTATGTGAACACTTCAGATATAGGAAGAAGTTTGGGAAATGACACGTATATACCACTCAGAGGATTGATTTTTTTCAAAGATTTTAAGTAAAATAATTAATTAAAATTAAGTAAAATATTATTGAAAATAATATTAATAAAAACAAAGTATAGTTAACACTATAATAGGGCCTTTCTAGCTAGAATGGCATAGCTGCCTCAAAAAGAAGTTGGAGAAATAATACTAGAGATTGGATAATCAAATTATTAGGAGTGTTCCTGAATTTTTGTTGGATTCTTTCACATGTTGTAGAGAATGAGAGTAGGAGGGAAAGACAGTGTAGGTAGTCAAGAATGGCACTGACATTACTGAGGGGAGATGGAGAGTTAGTTTTAAAAATCTTTATTACCTATCTTTTACTTAAAAAAAAATAGGAACAGAATTGTGTTGAGTAAGCATAGGCAGTACCTGAAGGTCTTTTTCTCTTACGCTGTGCTTCACAGAACTTCTCGACACCTGCACATTCCACAGAAGTTAAACACCGATCAAAGTGGACAGCTGCAGAGATCCTCAGAGCCCGCAAATATGATGGGGCCACATTCTCACCTGTCTGCGTGTGGGTCTGTGTCAACATCGGTTATCTTTGTAATTATGTGCTATAACTGATGCAAACCCTGAAATGAATAAAAATGGTCTACTCAGAAAACTTTCTTAAATGTTTTCACATGGCGGGGGAGAATACTATTTGTTTGTACTAGAATTGGGCTTCTGAGTTTATTATCTATTAAATTGTACCTTTTTTAAAACTCTCTATTCTTTGATTATTTTACCTAAGGGTCAAGTTGCTTAAATAGTATCTATGCAATAAATCTTTCTGAAGGGAGTCTGAGTGGTGATCACAAGGGTGCAAAAAGCACCAGTGCATGTAGTATCAAGGATTTACATAATAAAAACAAAGGATAAGGAATGAGTTTATTTTTAAATATATTTTAACATTTAAATATCATAATGTCAAGTGGAATCAAACTCCTGATTCAGATTAATTGGGAAATATTAAAAGGAAGAATCTAGTCCTACTACCCTTTTATGGTCAACTTCCTGAAAATGTGATTTATACTCATTTCTTTTTAGTTGGTTTATTATCAAAGATTTAATCATATCTATTCGTATCATAATTGCAGCTCATGGTAGTGTCTCAATGAATGCTGTTGAATGGGAACCTAAATTATACATTGTTAAATGTCAGTTTGATGACTGTTGACTTCCATCTGGGAAATAGTAACCAGCACAGGACTTGCCCTGTTTCCATTAACAACTAAAAAACTGGACAAAATATACAAAACAACTGTCTTCAACATTAGACAGTAACAGCACAGGACTATGGTCCCTAAAAGAAGAAAAGGAAAAGAGGTGAATAGTACATTGACCCTACTTTTTGCCTAGAGGAAATTTCCAGATCACAGCACAGAGAGAGGGAACCTTAGAGAGCTCATCACATTGAGTTGAGGAAACAGAGACAGGAGCTTGGGAAAGCCACAGTGATTGGAATCTGTATACAAAAGAGATCTTATAAAAAGTCTCCTTGAGTCTCTGGTGAAATACTAATCTCCATGTTGTAAATGAAATTGAAGGCTGGGCAAAGCATAACTGTGAGAGACCTACATGCTGAACAATTCCCAGGGCTTATACAAAGCCAGGAATCATTCACATTCCTACCAACCAGAAGGAAGAGACCTCACTGGAAACCTAAAGATTTCCCTGAAGGTCATGCCTTGGACGTGGGTCTGAAATTGCTGTAGACTAAGGGCTGCTCTGTAACTGCCCTTACTGAGAGTGAAACTAGCCTTGGTAGAATCAAGTTAATCTACAAGTAACTTAATTGCCTTCTAAAATAAACCTCAATTCTCATTAAAGGGAGGCAATAAAATCTAAATATGAAAAAAAGAAATATATATATATATATAAAATATCCAGCATCAAATGCAAAAATTACCAGATATGCAAAGAAGCACAAAATGTGACCCAGGATCAGGAGAAAAATCAACCAACAGAAACACAACTAAAAAACAAAGAGATGATTGTTATCAGATGATGAACTTGAAACAGTTTAACAACTCTTGAATTGGTATTTTGGGACTCTTAGGGTTTATTCCCTGCAGTGGAAGGGCTGGGTCAAAAGGCAGTTCCATTTTTAATTTTTTGAGGAAATTCCAAACGTTTTCCACAGTGGCTGTACCAGGCTGCTTTCTTACCAACAGTGCACTAGAGTTCCCTTTTCTCCACATCCTCACCAGCACTTGTTGTTTGTTGATTTATTAATGATAGCCATTCTGACAGGTGTGATGTGATATTTTGTGGTTTTAATTTGCATCTCTTTGATGGCTAGTGATGTTGAGCAACTTTTCATATGTCTATGGGCCCTCTGTGTGTCCTCTTTGGAGAAGTGTCTATTCAGGTCTTTTGTCCATTTTTTAATTGGATTTTTTGTCTCCTTGGTGTTCAGTAGTACAAGTTTTATATATTTTGGAGATACCAAAACACCAATTCAAAAGAACTTACACACCCCTATGTTCATAGCAGTGCTATTTGCAGTAGCCAAGTGCTGGAAATAGCCTAAGTACTCATTGGTTAAGTTTTTTGATACTCATGAGTGTATCAAAAAACTGGCACATTTACACAGTGGAATACCATGTGGCAGAAAGAAAGAAGGAATTCCTACCTTTTGAGATAGCATGGATGGAACTGGAGAGCATTATGGTAAGTGAAATAAGCCAGTTGGTGCAAGACAAATAACATATGATCTCACTTATAAGAATAATCTAATGAACAAAATAAACTAACAAGCAAAACAGAACCAGAGGCATAGAAACATGGAACAGACTTGACAGTGGCCAGAGGAGAGGAGGATAAAGGTGGAAAGAAGGGGAAGGGGCTAGTCAAAGAACATGTATGAATGACCCATGGACATGGACAATGGTGTGGGGATTGACTGTGAGGGGAAAGTGGGTTGGGGGAGGAGGGCAGAGGGGGAAAACTGGGACAACTGTAATAGAAAAACAATCAAAAGTTTAACAACTGTTTAAATATGCAGAGGATTTAAGTGAAAACGTGAACATAACAAAGAAAAAGTGGAAGGTTTCACAAAGAACCAGTGAAAATTTGCAGCTGCAAAATATTTGTTTTTCAAGGAATTTGTTCATTTCATCTAAATTGTCTATTCTTGCTATAAAACTGTCCAAATATTTTCTTATTATTCTTTCAATGTTTATAGGGTGTATAGTGACATCTCTTCTTCCATACTACATACTGGTAATTTGTGTTTTTTCTATTCCTTTTTCCTTAATCAGTCTAGTTGAACTTTTCAAAGAATAATTTTTTTGTTTTATAAATTTTCACTATTGTTTGTTAATTTTCTATCTAATTTTCTGTCCTTAGTCTTATTTCCTTTCTTCTACTTACATTTCATTTCATTTACTTTTTTTCTCGGATTCTTCAGGTGAAAGCTTAGATAAATTATTTAGAACATTCTTAATTTCTAATATAGACATTTAAAATTATAAATTTCATTTTAATTACTATTGTAGTTGTATTCCACAAATTTTTTTATGTTGTACTTTCATTATCATTCAGGTAAAAATTTTTAAAAATAGTTTTCCAAAGATTTCTCCATTGACTTGTCTATTACCTAAAAGTTATTTTTAATTTCCAAATATTTAGTTATTTTCCAGATATGCTTTTTCATTGATTTCTAATTTAATTTATTTGTGGTCAGAAAATATATTCTGTATAACTTTAATCTTCTTAAATGTATTCATTTATTTATTTTTTATGGCCAACAGATGGTCGGTCCATCTTGGTGGGTGTTCCAAGTATACATGAAAAAAAATGTATTTTATCTATAATTGTTGGGTGTGATTCTATAATGTATAGTTTTGTAATATAAGGGTGGGAAAAAGTAGGTTTATGTTGTTTGTGTGGAAATAATACAATATTTAATAAATACCAATATAAGAATAAACTTTGTGTTTCCCAGACTCACAACTGTAAACCTAATTTTTGTCAGCTTTTGTCTATAGTGTAGCTCTGTAAATAGCAATTTAGGTCAAGTTTGTTGATATTATTGTGCAAATCCTCTGCCTTGACTTATTTTCTGGCTACCTTTTTTTGCATTTAATCACTGAGAGAAGATGATTGAAATCTCAAACTATAAGTATAAGATAGAACAGGCTGCAGTTCTATCAGATTTTGTTTTATATATTTTGAGACTGTTAGGTGTAGACACATCTAGGATTTTAGGCTTTCTTGATGAATTGACTCCTTTATCATTATGAAATGTCCTTAGCTGTCTCTGGTAATACTTCTTCTCCCTAAGTCTACTTTATTGCATAGTATTATGGCCACTCCACCTTCTTTTTATTAGTGTGTGCTTGGCGTATTTTTTTATATTTTATTTATTTATTTTTAGAGAGGGAAGGGAAGGAGAGAGAGAGAGAGAGAGAGAGACATCAATGTGTGGTTGCTGGGGGACATGGCCTGTAACCCAGGCATGTGCCCTGACCGGGAATCGAACCTGCGATGCCTGGTTCGCAGCCTGCGCTCAATCCACTGAGCTACACCTGCCAGGGCGTGCTTGGCGTATTTTTATTCTTTTACTTTTAATCCATCTGCTTTATCCTAAGGTGGGTTTCTTATAAAGAACATATAGTTGGGTCTTTCTTTTTCATTGAACGTGACAATTTCTACCATTTTAAATGTGTTTAGTTCATTCATATATAGTGTAATTACTGATACTTGTTTTCTGTCTTTTGTTCCTTGCTTCTGCCTTTTACAGGCGTACATCACAGGTATTGTGGGTTTGGTTCCAGACTCCTGCAATAAAGTGACTGCTGCAATAAGCAAGTCATAATCTTTTTTCTGGTGGAGGGTCTTGCTTTCAATTTGTAAAAAATACGTCTGTGAAGGGCAATAAAGCAAAGCACAATAAAACAAAGTATGCCTGTATTTAATTATTTTTTAGTATTCTATTGTATCTTCCCTATTGGCTATTCTTTTATTTTTTAACATCTTCAAGGTTTACAATATACATATTTAACTTAAAACTACTATTGAATAACAGTGTATCACAAGTATATTTGCACTTGTGTGTAAATGTAAGATCCTATAATATCATAGTTCTACTTCCCCAGTGATATGCAGATAAGAATAAGATCTTTAAAGAAAAAGAAAAGAGTGGGTAGCCCTGATTTGCATCATTTGCCAGTTTCATGGTGTAAATACTCTCGTCATGGAAGATTTCAAGCTACCAAAGTGCTGTCAAGGAAATCAGAGTTGGGAAGTGACACACAGCCAGCATTTGCAAGCCAGCACAAGCTGACTGCACTACTCCACTGATTTCCCTCTTTCATCTTTTGTGCTCTTATTATCAGACATTTTACATCTACATGTTAGAAACTCCACAGTACACTTTTATTCTCACATCAAATAAATAATTATCTTTTAAGGGAATTTGAAAGTGAAAAAGAGAAAAAAAACCTTTACTATTTATCCACATCTTTACTATTTCTGCCTCTCTTCATACCTTTGTGTAGGTTGCATATTTTGGATGTTTGCGGTCATATTTTCCTGGCATACTTTCATTGTCTGTAGAGTAATTTCTCCCCATATTTAATTTTTCTTGTAATAACTTTGTATGGTATTTGACCATGGTACTTTCTGTTGCTCAATTTTGGCGAAATTTGCTTTCCTGAACTTTTAGACTAAGGCTATTCTCAGGAAATGTTTTCTGACCTCACAGAGCAACATCTTCTCTTGTTTTGTGCATTACTCAAAAACACAGTAGCTTGAGTTCTAGGGTTTCTTGCTTTTATTCTCTCATCCACTTTGGTTTAGAACTTCTTTTTACTTCATCTTTCCTTGTCCGTTTCCTTCACAATTTTGACTTATTTCTAAGTAGTGTCTCCTGCTCCAGATTGCTCCAGGTCCTTCAGTACTTCTTGGGAAAGTTGTTTTCACGTCTAGTTTTAGGTCATCTCCCCGCAGGCTGCCTCCAGAAAACCACAGGCATGATTATCCTTTATGCCGGAGGTTCTAGGAAAATGATTTCCTAGAGTGTCACCTACTGCAAAGCCCTCAGGCTCCTTTGGCCAAAGCTTCGGAAACTGTTGGCTCTGATGGGTTTGGGTTTTGGCTGCCAGTTTCCTCCACAAGGAGAAACAAATCTGAAGTCTTGAGTGGCATAGATCTGAGGGAGGAGCCTGAAGACTCCGGTCCAACAGGGACCTTTCACTGACTGGTGCTGGGGAAGAGCTGTCAAGTACCCTACCTCCACTTCCCTTCATTTCTAAGAGCTTGGAAAGAAGACTAGAGCAAATGCTTAATGTTTAGCATTTCAACATACTTGAGGTATTAATGAGATCCCTTTTAAAGCCTGGGGCTCTCACCCTACTAACACACACACACACACACACACACACACACACACACACACACACAGGATTTGGTGTATAATTTTTGTGTATTCATAGCTGGCGTCCAGTGATTCTCTGCAGCCTTACACCACCTGTCTCTGGCCTGAAAGAGTGGAGATAGAGGGTAGTTAACCTGTTTTTAGGAAGATGATATCCTATAGGGCTAATTGTTGTTAAATTATACAAGTAGACAAGTTGCATATATTTATATAAAAGGCCTATTTGTGAGAACATTTAGAACAAGTAAAATGGTAGGATAATTCAATTGTAGAAACTAATCGTTGACGCCAATTGTCTACAAATCTGTATAGGTCAGAGGTTTACCATAGTTTTCAAACCATAAGAAGCACCTAGGTTTTAGAGGAGGAAATGGTAGGATAGGAAAAAAAATTTTGAACCCCAAAATGTGGTAAATATTTAATAACATAAATAACATAATATTTCACCAATGTAAATGTAAACAGAACTCAACAGCAGCATTAACAACCATCATTCCTCCCAAATTTGCTGTGGGGGTGGTGCATCTTACAGTCAGAAAAATACGGTACTTTGGAATAGCTGAGGACCAGGTGGAATTTGCTCTTCTCTTCCAGTGGACAGAGCAGGGACATTAAACAATAGTGTTTGCTCTGGGGGCAATACAGTGATCAGTAATCTGTTTGTTCTGCCTCCAGGAGCACTAGACTCTGCTCAGCTTAACCAGCAGCTACTCATGCATCCCCCTGATGATCTCCGGTCTTGGCTTCTCTTGGTGAAAGAGTAATGGGAAATGAAATCCCTAAATAATCCTGGAAGCAAATAGGAATGACACCTTCCAAGAAAGTATGTCACAAGATGGTAGTGACAGCTAAAGACACTGAAACCAAAGTCCTATGTTCTAGCTTTGCCTGTCCTGCTGGGCACTTTTCCAGTTATGTCTTCTAGCTGGGCCCCAGTTTTTCTCTCTGTGAAATGAGGGCATTGTACTAGGTGGTCTTCCAGGGAGTGTCTTGCTAAAGGGCCCATTAGCAATGGACGGAGCCACAAAGAAATGTGCAGTCACTTTATTAATTCAATGAATGTGTCATCAGTACTTGGTCCTTTCCAGGTGTTATGTAATAACGAAAGTCATTTGCATCTGTGGTGACTGCTACATGTCAGGTAGTGCCAGCACTTTCAACACATCTTCAAAATGACCCTAGAGGGTAGGTATTCATATCCCTATTACTAATGAGAAAACAGAGGCTCCAATACAATAGATGAGTAACTTTCCCAACATCATGCAGCTTCTAAGTGCTTAGAATTCAAACCCAGGAGTCTCTGACTCCAATTTCATCCCTATTTTATTCCATAGATTACACATAATATCCAGCACCTGTCCTTCAGAATGGACAGATACTGAAAGGAGTGCACAGGTACTTGGTATACAGAGCAAAAATGCTGCTAGGATTTGTCTGCTATATTCTCTATGATGCATTGTCTAGGATCTAGTGGTCAGAGTGCTCAGACCAGCTCTTCCTGATATGGCATGACCTGACGGGCTGCGCTTACAGTGCTTAAATGTACATGGGACTTAAATGGGGAAGGTATTTGTAATGACACAAATAAAAATAAGAAGGATAACCCTAAGAAGTAGGTTTCATTATTTCCATTTACTAGATGGGAAACTGAGAGCTAAGTAATTAGCCTAATTCATTAAACAACTGAACGCCTTACTATAAAGAAATGTATAGAAGCAAATGACCAAACCACACTAGCTTAGTTGTGGACCCAGTCAGGGAGAACCAGGGCCATATTCTCCTCTTGTCCTAATCTTTGCAGTTCTGATCATATCTCATGTTTACTTAATGCCACTTCTACCACCACTATGTTCCTATTTTGCACTGGGCAGATGATTTCCAATCACAAATCTGGGAATAAACTCCACTTCTGGGAGAAGATTCCTCTCTCTGGGATCTTCTCTTTATTTTATAACCCAGACTGCTTGACACCCTGGTGTCCTGGTCCACATTATACCAGGCTCTCAAAATTCCCCAGCCTCCCTTCGCCCTCCCTAGCATTCAACTTTGTGACGTGGGAGAAGTCACTTGCCAGAGAGGCCTCTGGAGTGGGAACTGAAGCAACTCCCGGGATAGATATGGCCTATTTTGCCTGAAATCAACCCTGCAATGGACACTAAACTGTATCCCTGACCCTTACCCCCAGCCCCCTTCCCAACTCTGCCAAACCTATCCAAGTGTTCTGTAAATAATGTGCCAGAGGAGACCAGCTTTTCCCGCATGCCTACCTTTGATCGGGACTTTTGTTCCTTTACACATGACAGTTTCCAGAGTCTGCTCAGCTTCAGGGTCAGTGGCCTGTGAAGCTGTTGGCCTAAAGGTCAGGAATGGTTGGATTAGGTTGAACATTATATTAACGAGGAAGGGGTTTCCTTAGGAGGTTCTTTTGCTTTGCAGAATGGATATTGCTGGCTTTTGAAATGAGGACAAATGACTTCTAGTTTCTCCCAGTGCATTATAGAATGATTGAGCTGAAGAAAAGGAGCCCAGAACTTTGTAACATTGAAAGATGCCGACCACCCCTGTTCAGTTACTCCTCATTTTGCACATGACCCTGCTCTTTGTCCTTCAGAGCACTGTGTGTCTGTGGAGACAGATAAAAGGCTTCCCTTTCATATTCCTCTTCTCCTTCCTGAACTTTCTCACTTCTCTTCCCCTTTTTGTTCTTTTCTTATGTTAAGAAGTATGAACCCACTTTCCTCCCTTTCCTTTCCTTACTGAGGCCATGGATAGTGGAGCTTCAAAGACTGGGACCAAGCACAGCCGGAGGATTAGGAAATTGATTATGTACAGGGGCAGTGATCAAAGAACTAAAAATATTGAGACTATCGGGATACATCTTTCTCACTGTCAGAGAAGGGAGTTGCAGATATGGGGAGGACAAAAATGGGAAGATATGCTGTGGTGTTCAGCAGAAATTGGAGGAATCAGTGTGAATTCCGGGTTGGAGAGAGAGGGAGAAAGGAAAATAGATGCAGATCTGTGTCATGGATACTCATTGACTTGCATCTGTAGCTCTGTCTATTGAAAGATGCCAGTATCAACTTCTCTCCAATAGTAGTTACCACACCTGGTGCTCAGAGTTTGGTTCCTAAATACCATCCTATATTAAAAGAATAAAGTTGTTGTTTTTTTTTAAGAGGAGCAAGATTCCAGGAATAGGGATTCTAGAGTTGGTGCAGGGGAAGTAAAAGATAAACCTGAATATTTTATTCTGCCAGAAAGTGAAGTGTTTAAAAAATAATGGGGCTTGTAAAAAATATAGAGAAAGCTTGGAGGCCTACCTAGTGGCCAAATTCATAATAATCTGAGATAAAAATAAAGGAGGAAGGTTCTGGGAAGATGGCCGAGTGCCAGGATTCTGTCTCCCTGCCCAGACAACGATTGCACTGGTGAAATTTCTCTGATGTATTTTGTGACTCTGAAGTCTGTTGAAGGCTTCCAACCTCGAGGGGAAGGCTTAGAAGATAAATTGCCATTAATTTCCATCAATCTGAGTTCTTAGTGTGACAGTGGCCACAGATTCTGTCAGGCAGCTGTGCATATATTCCAGGAATGGTTTGCACACAGCTTGTGGGAGATAGATGGATAGTAAGAATCCTGCCATGCAAATATCAGGGATATGTGATAGTTGTGTTGTGGTCACTGATTGCTGCTTCTGACAGGGAGGTGCCAATACGGAGGAAGGAGATCGCTGTTACAATTCCCCTCCTCCTCCAGCTGACGTGATTCCCTGAGGTTTTAAAGGGCTGCCATCTCTCATACCTCATCATTTTTCTCTCCCCCTTTTGAGAATCAGACATTAACAGGAGGACACTAGAAGATAACTGCATTTTTAGGGGATGTTAGAAAATTATCGCACATACCCGGGGAAAAGGGCAGGTTCAAAAAGATCTGAAAAGACCTTAAATTTACACTTCAGGCTGATCCTCAGTACAGAGGCAGCCTACAGCAACAAAATAACAAAACAAAACAAACTACCTAGTCTTAGGAAGAAGTAGTTACTACAGTTACTGATTATTTGATTCAAATGTCCAGTTTTCAACAACAATCAAAATCATAAGACATACAAAGAAATAGGAAAGTATGGCCTGTTTTTAGGGAAAAAATAAACCAACAGAAACTTTCCCTGAAAAAAAATCACGTGATGACTGATCTACCACAGGGGTCCCTAATCCCTGGGGCCACAGACCAGCACAGGTCCAGGGCCTGTTAGGAACCAGACTGCACAGCAGGAGGTGAACAGCCTGTGAGCAAGAGGAGCTTCCTCTGCACTTATAGCCACTCCCCAAAGCTAGCATTACTGCCTGAGCTCCGCCTCCTGGCAGACAAGCAGCGGCACTGGCTTCTCATAGGAGCACGAACCCTGCTGTGAACTGCACAAGTGAGGGATCTGGGTTGTGCGCACCTTATGAGAATCTAATGACTGATGGTCTGAGGTAGAGCTGAGGTGGTGATGCCAGTGCTGGGGGCAGGGAAGCTGCAAATACAGATTATCATCAGCAGAGAGGACTGACTGCTCAGAGACCATAATAAATCAATTGCTTGCAGACTCATAGCAAAGCCCTATCAGTGAGTGGCAAGGCACAATTAAGCTGTAACTTGTGGCAGACTTTATAGTGGCAAGTGAGTTGATGTACTTCAGTTGTACAACTGCTTTAAGTCAGAATCTGACATTTATTTTAGTCTGCGTGTGGCATGCCTATTATTTTATTCACTACTTTTATCCGTACCTCTTTCCCACACTGCGCTATCTCATTCACAGTTTTTGTAAGCCCATATGCTAACCCTAGCCAAAACGAGTAAAAAACAAATGTTCCTGGAGAGCTCCTTTGAAAAGTGGGAAAGACCCAATGACAAGACAGCAGAAGACTCTAAGACTGCCAACAAAAAGAAAGCTGCATTTGAAAGAAAATACCAAGCAAGAGTCCTACTTAAATTATGGTTCATTGCAACAGATGATTCACTTTCTCCAAGCCTGCTTTGTATAATATGTGGCGACTGGCTATCCAATAAAGCCATGAAACCTTCAAAACTTCTTCACCACATGGAAACCAAGCACCCTGCATTAAAAGACAAGCCTTTGGAGTTCTTCAAAAGAAAAAAAACCTGAACATGTAGAACAGAAGCAATTACTGCACCGAGAGCATCATTCTTAGTGGCTAACTGCATTGCTAAAGCTAAGAAGCCCTTTATTATCGGTGAAGAGTTGATCCTGCCTGCTGCTAAGGACATTTGTCAAGAACTTTTAGGAGAGGCTGTGGTTCAAAATGTGGCACTTTGAGTGCCACTGTCTCCCATCACCCCCAGGTGGGACTGTCTAGTTGCAGGAAAACAAGCTCAGGACTCCCACTGAGTCTGCATCATGGTGAGTTGTATAATTATTTCATTATATATTACAATGCAGTAATAATAGAAATAAAGTGCACAATAAAGGTAATGCTCTTAAATCATCCTCAAATCATTCCCACCCCCACCCCAATCCCCTGGTTCATGGAAAAATTGTCTTCCATGAAACTGGTTCCTGGCACCAAAAGGGTTGGGGGCCACTGATCTATCAGACAAAGACTGTAAAACACTATCTTAAAAAGCCTCAAAACACTAAAAGAAGATGTTAAGAAAGTCAAGAATCTGATGTGTAGAAAACTGAAAATAGCAATAAAGACATGAAAAGCCTAAAAAGAAAACAAAAAGAAATTTGAGGCTAAAAATACAATAACTGAAATGAAAATTCACTAGAAGGATTCAAAAGCATGTTTGAACATGCAGAAGAAAGAGTCAGGGAACTGAAAAACAAGACAATTTAAATTATTGAGTTTGAGAAACAGAAATTGTAACAGATGGAATAGAAGTGAACAGAGCCTAAGGGATCTGTGAGACATCACGACATGGAACAACATGCTTCGTGGGAGTCCCAGGAGGAGAAGAGAAAGGAGCAGGAGGATATTTGAAGAAATAATGGCTACAAATTCCCCAAATTTGATGAAAGAGATGAATATAAATATCCAAGAAATTCAACACCAAGTAGGATGACCTAAGGGACGCAAACTGAGACATATTACAAGCAAAATGTCAAAAGCCTAAGACTAAAAGAGAATCTTAAGTATAGCAAGAGAGATGTTACTTATCACATACAAAGGGCTCCCAATAAGATTATAAACAGATTCTTCTTCAGAAAGTTTGGGGGCCAAAAGGCAATGGCTGATACATTTAAAGTGCTAAAGAAAAAAAAAGCCACAAAAATCCTATATCTGGCAAAACTGTTTTTCAAAAGTGAGGAAGAAATGAAGACATTCCCAGATGAAATCTGAGGAAGTTTGTTACCACTAGACCTGCCCTGTAAGAAATGCTAAAGGGGGTCCTGCAGGTGGAAATGAAAGAACACTAGACAATAATTGAATCCTTATGCAGAAATAAAGTTCATAGTAAAGGAAAATACATGGGCAATTATAATAGCTAGTGTTACAACTTCACTTCTGTTTTCTACATATAAGGGGCTAAGGCATTAAAATAATTATTGGTTTATGTTTTTAATATACCATGTATAAAAATGAAATTTTGTTATATCAACAACTGAAAGGGGTGGGGAAAGGAGCTTTAAAGGAGCAGAGATTTTGTATGTTATTAAAGATTCAAATTAAAGTGTTATAACTTTAGGATATTAAATATAACGTCCATGGTAACCAGAAGGAAAATACCTACAGAGTATACACAGAAGGAAATGGGAATGGAATTGAAGGTTTTACTACAAAAAAAAAAGTCAATTAAACTCAAAAGAAGACAATAATGTAGGTAAAGAGGAACAAAAAAACTACACGGAGTATAGAAAGTAAAGAGTTCAATGACAGAAGTCCCTCCTTGTCAGTAATAATGTAATTTTTAATTTTTACTGATGTAACATTGGTTAATAACATTATATAACTTTCAAGTACACATTATGGTTTTATATCTGTATACACCATAAAGTGTTCACCACCAAATCTAGTTTCCATTCATCATCACGTGTTTGACTTCCTTGACCCATTTCATGCTCCCCGCACTCACTCTCCCTCTGCAATCTACCAACCTGTTGTCTGTATCTGTGAATTTGTGTTTGTTTTGTTTGTCCATTTACTTATTTTTTGTTTTATATTCCACATGAGTGAAACCATATGTTTTTTTTCCTTCCAACTTATTTCACTTACCAAAATACCCTCAAGATCCATCCATATTGTTGCAAATGGCAATATTTCACCTTTTTCATGGCTGGGTAGAATTCCATTGTGTGCATATGTGTATACATACAGACACATATACACATATGCCACATCTTCTATATCCATTCATCCATCAATGGACACTCAGGTTTTTTCTATATCTTGTTTATTGTAAATAGTGCTAGAAAAACCATAGGGATACATATATCTTTTTCAATTAGTGTTTTCATATTCTTTGGATAAATATCCAGAAGAGGAATTGCTGGGACATATATGGTAGCTGTATTATTTTTTAAAATTTTAATCCTCACCCAAGGATACATTTATTGATTTAAGGGACAGAAATAAAGAGAGAAACATCGATTGGTTGCCTCCCATAGCACCTCAACTGGGAACTGAACCTGAAACCTAAATATGTACCCTGACCGGGAATTGAACCTGCAACCTTTTAGTGCAGAGGACAATGTTCCGATCAACAGAGCCACACTGGCCAGGACATGGTAGTTCTATTCTTAATTTTTTGAGAAACCTCCATACTGTTTTCCAAACAGCTTTATCAATTTGCAATCTGACCAACAGTGCACAAGTGTTCCCTTTTCTCCACATCCTCACCAACACTTGTTATTTCTTGTCTTTCTGATACTAGCCATTCTAACAGGTGTGAGGTGATATCTCATTGCAGTTTTTGATCTGCATTTCTCTAATAATTAGTGATGTTGATCATCTTTTCATGTGCCTGCTGACCATTTTGCTATTTGGGTTCTTTTGTGGTTCCTTACACATTTTAAGATTTTTTTCTGCTATTTCTGTGAAAAATGCCATTGGGATTTTGACAGAGATTGTACTGAATCTACAAATTTCTTTAGGTAATATGGACATTTTAATAGTGTTACTCCATGAGTATTTCCAATCCATGAGTACAGAATATCTTTCCATTTCTTGGTTTCCTTCCATTTCTTTAATTTCTTGTAGTTACCAGTATACAGGCCTTTCACCTCTTTTGTTAAGTTTATGTATTTCATTCTTTTTGTTGTGATGTAAATGGGATTTTTTTCATTTCTCTTTCTAATAGTTCATTGTTAGTGTATAGAAATGCAACACACTTTTGTATCCTGATTTTGTAACCTGCAACTTTGCTGTATTTGTTTATTATTCCTAATAGTGTTTTTGGTGGACTCTTTAGGGTTTTCTATGTATAAAATTATATTGCCTGAAAATAGTGACAGTTTTACTTCTCCCTTTCCAAGCTGGATGCCTTTTATTTCTTTTTTTTACCTAACTGCTCTGGTGAAGACTTCTAGTACTATGCTGAGTAAAGGTGGCAAGAGTGAGCATCCTTGTCTTGTTCCTGATCTTAGATGAAAAGCTTTCAGTTTTGTACCATTGAATATGATGTTCGCTATGGATTTTCACATAAGGCCTTTATTATGTTGAGGTACTTTCCTTCTATACTCATTTTATTGCGTTTTTTAAATCACAAATGGATGCTGAATTTTGTCCAATACTTTTGCTGCATCTACTGAGATCATTATGTAATTTTTATCCTTCATTTTGTTAATGTGGTGTATCACCCTGATTTATTTGTGGATGGTGAGCCTTCCATTTGTTTGTCTTTTACTAGTTCCTTAAGATGTAAGGTTTCATTGTTTATTTGAGATTTCTCTCATGTCTTGAGGTAGGCCTGTATTGCTATGAATTTCCCTCTTAGCTTAGTACCACTTTTGTTGTGTCAAAGATTTTGATATGTTGTATTTTCATTTGTCTGTAAGTATCTTTTGATTTCTTCTTTTATTTCTTCATTGACCCAATAGTTGTTCAGAAGCATGTTGTTTAATCTCCACATATTTGCAAATTTTCCAGCTTTCTTCTCGTAGCTGATTTCTAATTTTATACCGTTGTGGTCAGAAAAGGTGCTTTATATGATTTCAATCTTCTTAAACTTAATAAGGCTTGTTTTGTGACCCAAAATACGGTCTACCCTTGAGAATGTTAATATGTGCACTTGAAAAGAATGTGTATTCTGTTGCTTTTGGATATGATTTGCAAATGTCTATTAAAACTATCTGATCCAATGTGTCACTTAAGACCAATGTTTCTTTGTCAACTTTCTGTTTGGATGATTTATCCATTGGTGTAAATGCAGTGTAAAAGTCTCCTACTATTATTGTGTTGCTGCCTATTTCTCTCTTTAGGTCTGTTGATAATTGGTTTATATATTTTGGTGCTCCTAAGTTTGATAAATATATATGTGTATTAATAAATACTATGTCTTCTTAGTGACTAGTTCCCTTTATCATTCTATAATGTCTATCTTTGTTTCTTGTTACCCTTTTTGGCTTAAAATTTATTTTGTCTGATACAAGTATGGCTACATCAACTTTCTTCTGGATACCATTTGCTTTGAATATCATCTTCCACCCCTTCACTTTGAGCTTACGTTTGTCTTTAGACCAGGAATGGGTCTTTTGAAGAAAGCATATAGTTTGACTTGCTTTTCAATCTATCCAGCTACTCTGTGACTTGCGATTGGTGAGTTCAGTGCATTTACATTTAGAGTGATCATTGGCATAAGATGACTTTCTACTGCCATTTTACCTTTTGTTTTCTGATTGCTCTGTATCTCCATTGCTTCTTTCCTCTTGCATTTCTGTCTGCTATTTTAGTTAGGTGATTTTTCATGATTTTTAAAAAGATTTCATTTATTTATTTTTAGAAAGAAGGAAAGGGAGGGAGAAAGGGAGAGAGAAACATTGATGCATTGATCAGTTGACTCTCACACACCCCCAACTGGGGATCCAGCCCAGGGACCCAGGCATGTGCACTGACTGGGAATCAAACCAACGGCCTTCTGGTTTGCAGATGTTGCTCAACCCACTGAGCCACATCTGTCAGGATTCCCTGAGGTTTTTCTGTTTTCCTCTTTGTTTATGTTTTGTGTTTCAGCTCTGCCTTTTCCTTTTGTGGTTACCATGAGTTTGTATAAAATGTGTCAAAGGTAAGATAACATTTTTTTTCTGGCAGCATTCTATATGGTGCTATACATTCTATACCACTCAACCAAACAACAACAGAATACACATTTTTTTCAAGGGCACATGAGACATTAGACTATTCCAGGTTAGGTCACAAACTAAGCCTCAGTAAATTTTATTCTTTAAATATATTTTATTCATTATGCTACTACAGTTGTCCCATTTTCCCCCTTTACTCCCCTACACCCTGTATACCCCCTTCCACCCACATTCCCCCTCTTTACTTCATGTCCATGTGTCATAAGTTCTTTAGCTTCTACATTTCCCGTACTATTCTTGCCCTCCCCATGTCTATTTTCTACCTATTGTCTATGCTACTTATTCTCTATATCTTTTCCCCCTCTCTCCTCCTCCCACTTCCCTGTTGCTAACCCTCCATGTGATCTCCATTTCTGTGGTTCTGTTCCTGTTCTAGTTGTTTGCTTAGTTTGCTTTTGTTTTAGGTATGGTTGTTACTAACTGTGAGTTTGAGGTCATTTTTTACTGTTCATATTTTTAATCTTCTTTTTCTTAGATAAGTCCCTTTAATATTTCATATAATAAGGGCTTGGTGATGATCAACTCCTTTAACTTGACCTTATCCGGGAAGCACTTTATCTGCCCTTCCATTCTAAATGAAAGCTTTGCTGGACAGAGCAATCTTGAATGTAGGTCCTTGCTTTTCATGACTTGGAATACTTCTTTCTAGCCCCTTCTTGACTGTAAGGTCTCTTTTGAGAAATCAGCTGACAGTCTTATGGGAACTCCTTCATTGATAATTGTCTCCTTTTCTCTTGCTGCTTCTAAGATTCTCTCCTTATCTTTAATCTTGGCTAATGTAATTATGATGTGCCTTGGTGTGTTCCTCCTTGGATCCAACTTCTTTGGGGCTCTCTGAGCTTCCTGGACTTCCTGGAAGTCTATTTCCTTTGCCAGAATGGAGAAGTTCTCCTTTATTATTTATTCAAATAAGTTTTCCACTGGTTGTTCTTCCTCTTCTCCTTCTGGTACCCCTATAATTCGGATGTTGGATCGTTTAAAGATGTCCTGGAGGTTCCTACACTTCTCCTCATTTTTTTGAATCCTCGTTTCTTCATTTTTTCTGTTTGTTTCTTTCTTTCTTCTGGTCCACTCCATTCATTTGAGTCCCAGTTTCCTTCCCATCACTATTGGTTCCCTGTGCATTTTCCTTTATTTCACTTAGCATAGCCTTCATTTTTTCATCTAATTTGCGAACAAATTCAACCAATTCTGTGAGCATCCTGATTATCAGTGTTTTGAGCTGTGCATCTGATAGGTTGGCTATCCCTTTGTCACTTAGTTGTATTTTTTCTGGAGCTTCGATCTGTTCTTTCATTTGGGCCATTTTTTTTTGTCTTCACATGCCTGTTACATAGAAAGAGGCAGAGCCTTAGGTGTTCACCAGGGCAGGGTAACCCACATCAGTGCGTTGGGATGCTCGCTGTATGTGGGGAAGGGTCCAAGAGGGAACAGTGCGGCTTGCTCAGCTCTCTGCCATATTTCAGTCACTTTCCCCTCTATACACATGCAAAGTGGGCCCTTCTGGTGCTGATTCCTTGTGGGTGGACTTGTGTACATTCTAGGATCCTGTGGGTCTCTCCAAGGAACTTTCCTGTGAGGCTGGGAGTTTCTCCCACTGCCGCCTCAACCCCCACAGGTGTTTTCAATAAGTGGTTTGAGGCTTTATTTCCCCTCATTGGAACTCTGGGTTGCGAGGTCTGTCTTGCTCACCAATTGTTCCTCCCAGTTTATCTGTGTGTGAATGGGGAACTGTAGGTTCCAGGAGCCACTGAATCACTGGGTCTGCCAGTTGCTGCCTTGTTGGCCAGCTTCAGTATTGCCTGCCCTGCTCCACAATCTGCTGCCCCACTGGGTCTGCCAGCCACTACCTCACCACGAGTCCTTTCCACCCAGCTATCTCCGCCCCTCCTACTGGTCTGGATGAATGTGCCTTCTTTTACTCCTTGGTTGTTGGACTTCCACACAGTTTGATTTTCTGTCAGTTCTGGTTATTTTTTATTTTTAAATTGTTGTTGTGCTTATTTTGGTTGTGTGAGGAGGTACAATGTATCTACCTATGCCTCCATCTTGGCTGGAAGTCTCTGTCAATAGATTTTAAAAGATAGATATGACACCAGGTATCTTCTCTGACCACAACTGGATTAAGTTAGGAACAGAAAATAAAAGAAAAACTGGAAAATTCACAAATTTGTTAACAGACTCCCAACCAATCAAAGATGAAATCACAAGTGAATTTAGAAAACAGCTAGACATGAACGAAAACAAAAACAAATATACCCAAACTATGGTACAGATCAAAAGCAGCACTAAGCAGGAAATTTATAGTTATAAATGTGTTAAAAATAATAAAGATCTCAAATCAATAGCTTAATTTTACAATTTAAGGAACTAAAAAAAGAGTAACAAACTAAACCCAAATCTAACAAAATGAAGGAAATAGTAAATATAAAAGTAGAGATAAATGTAATAGGGAATAGAATAGCAAAACTAGAGAAAACAAATTAATCCAAAATTGTGGGTTGTTTTTTTTTTTTAAAGATCAACAAAATTGACAAGCCTTTAGCTTGCTTGACTAAGAAAAACAAAAGACTCTAATTACTAAAACTACAAAGGAGAGTGGGGACATTATTGCTGATTACACAGAAATAAAAGGGTCATGGAAATGGACAACAATGTGGTGATTGTGAGGGGACAGGATGAGTGGAAGTGGAGAGGATATAAATGGTATTGGAAAAAAGTACAATACAAATTTTTAAAAAGAAATAAAAAGAATTATAGAGAGTGCTATAAATAAGAGTACATCAACACACTGGATAACCTAGGTGAAATGGACAAATTCCTGGATACACAAAACCCATCAAGACTAGTCATGACTTCCACTCAAGATGGCAGCATAGGTAAAAATGGCTTGTCTTCTCACACAACCACATCAAAATTACAGCTGAACTAGAGGACAACCATAATTCAGAATTGTCAGACATTGAGCTGAATGGAAGTCCTACAACTACAGAATTAGAGAAGAAACCACACTGAGACTGGTAGGAGGGGCCAAGATGTGGAACGAGCTGGTCCCACACCCATGTGCAGCAGATAAAAATTGGGAGGGATATCTCAGGAGCAAGGGGTCCCAGACCCATACCAGGCCCCCCAGACCAGGGTTCCAGTGCCAGGAAGTTAGTCCCCATAACTTCTAGCTGTAAAAACCAACAGGGATTGAGGCTGTGGGAGACAGAAACTTCTGGATTCCCAGGCAGATTTTCTTAAAGGGCCTGCACACAGACTTACTAAGACTCACTCCCTCTGAGCTCCAGTGCAGGGGCAGCAGGTTGAAAGACATCAGAGACATAGGGGGAGGAACAGAATTGTCTGGCATCAGGGTGAGAGCTAGGGGGCAGCTTTCTCTCAGCAGAAGTGCTGGCAGAGGCCATTGTTTCTTTTCTGAGGCCTCCTACCCCACAGAGCCCCAGAATTGGAAGGTGGGTGCCATATCTGAGACTCCATCAACCTGGTTTACACTGTTCGCTCCACATTGGTGATTCTCTGAAGCCCTGCTCCACCCAACTTTTGGGCCCACTCAAGCTGTTTCTAGTGGCCTTTCCATATGAATGGCTTGTCTTGTTCCACGCTTCAGATCTTCCTAAATTGTCTCAGACAAGTAGTACTTGGCCTCAGTGTGCTCCATAACTCTTACTTAGTTGACCCAGATTCAGCACTAGCAGCAGCCAGCCTTGGTTCACAGCTTGGCCTCATGTGGGCACCTCCAAGCCCAGCACAAGTAGTAGCCATCTGCAGATTGCTTTGAAGCTTATGTTGTATGATCCTGGACAGAACACAGGCCTTGTATATGCCAATAATGATAAAGGCTCAACTACAACAGAAGGGTGTACACAGCCCACATGGTGGGTGCACCTTGAGTACCCAACTTGGGTAATATGGGAAGTTATGCCCTACAGTTAATACTGGACCCTACAGTACACCTACTATATTAGAACAGTCTACCAAGCTTGGGACACACAGTAGCTCTACCTGTTACACAGAAACAAATGCATAAAGGATACGAAAATGAGGAGACAAAAAAATATGGCCCAAATGAAACAACAGAACAAAAATTCCAGAAAAAGAACTAAACATAATGGAGAGAAGGCATCTACTAGATACAGAGCTCAAAACACTGGTTTTTAGACTGCTCAATGAACTGAGTGAGGACATCAACAGCAACAAAAAGATCCAATCAGAAACAAAGGATACACTAATTGAAATAAAGAACAGTTTACAGGGAATCAACAGTAGAGTAGATGAAGCCGAGGATCAGATGAGTGATTTGGAATATAAGGAAATAAAAAACAACCAATCAGAATAGCAAGTAGAAAAAAAGATTTCAAAAAAATGAGGATAGTGTAAGAAGCCCTTGGGACAACTTCAAGAGATTCAACATTCACATCATGGGGTGCCAGAAGGAGAAGAAAGAGACCAAGAAACTGGAAACCTATTTGAAAAACATAATGACAGAAAACTTCCCTAACTTATTTTTTATTGTTGTTCAAGTAGAGTTGTCTCCATTTTCACCCCACCACAGACCCCAGCCCCACCCATCCCTGCCTTCCACCCTTGAACCTACCCCCTTTGACTTTGTCCATGTGTTCTTTATACATGTTTCTTGATGGACTTTCCCTATTTTCCCCCATTATCCCTCTAGTTACTGTCAGTTTGTTCTTTATTTCAATGTTTCTGGTTATATTTTGCTTGCTTGTTTGTTTTGTTGATTAGGTTCCACTTATAGGTGAGAGCATATGGTATCTGTCTTTCACTGCAAACTTCCCTAACTTGATGAAGAAAATAGACATATAAGTCCAGGAAATGCAGACAATCCCAAACAAGATGAACCCAAAGAGGCCCACACCAAGACACATCATAATTAAAATGTCAAAGGTTAAATACAAAGAGAGAATCTTAAAAACAACAAGAGAAAAGCAGTTAGTTATCTACAAAGGAGTTCCCATAAAACTGTCAGCTGATTTCTCAAAAGAAACTTTGCAGGCTGGAAGGCAATGGCAAGAAATATTCAAAGTCATGAAAAGCAAGGGCCTACAACCAAGAATACACTACCCAGCAAAGCTATCATTTAGAATTGAAGGGTAGATAAAGAGCTTCTCAGACAAGAAAAAGCTAAAGAAGGTCATCACCATCAAACCAGTATTACGTGTAATGTTAAAGAGTCTTCTTTCAGAAGAAGGAGAGCAAAAATCTGAACAATAAAATGGCAATAAATACGTATCTATTAACAATTGAATCTAAAAAACAAAAACCAAAATAAACAGCCCTAGCCCTGACTAGTGTGACTCAGTGGGATGGGCATCGGACCACAATCCAAAAGGTTGCCAGTTCATTCCCAGTCAGGCCATATGCCTGGATTGTAGGCCAGGTGCCCAGTTGGGAGCGTGTAAGAGGCAACTGATCAATGTTTCTCTGGCACATCAATGTTTCTCTCCCTCTCCTTCTCCCTCTTTTCCCCTCTCTCTAAAAAGAAAGAAAGAAAATCTTAAAAAAAATAAAAAAACAAAATCTGAACACAAGCGTATCAGAAACAGAATCATAGATACAGAGAATATTTTGATGGTTGCCAGATGGGAAGGAGGTCAGTAGGATGGGCAAATAAGGTGAAAAGTTTAAGAAGTACAAATTGGTAGTTACAGAATAGTCATGGGGGTGTAAAGTATAGCATAGAAAATTGAGTAGCCAAAGAACTTACATGCATGATTCATGGACATGGACAACACTGTGGGGATTGCTTGAGGGAGTGGGTGGGGCTGGGTAAAAGGGGGCAAAGGGGGAAAATTGGAGCCACTGTAATAGCATAAACAATAAAATATAATTTTAAAAAGACTAAGTCATGAAGAACTAGAAAGTCTGAATACACATTTAACTAGTAAGGAGATTGAATCAGTAATAATAAAAAAAAATCTCCCAATGAAGAAAAGCCTTCGATATGCTGGCTTCACTGGTGAGTTCTATGAAACACTTAAAGAACTACCATTACTTCTTAAACTTTTCACAAAAATTGAAGAGGAGGGAACACTTCCTAATTTGTTCTATTACCCTGACACTAAAAGCCAGAAAAGAACACTACAGGAAAAGAAAACCATGGACCAATAACCCTAGAAACGCTCACTCAAAAATCCTCAACAAATACTAGCAAACCTAATACAGTAGTGTATTATCAGGATTATACAGTGACCGAGTCAGACTTATCCTTTCTATAATGTAATGTAAAAATGGTTCAACATGTGAAAACTGATCAAGCGCAATACACCACATTAACAGAATGAAGGAAAAATCCACATGATCACCTAAATTGATGCAGAAAAAGCATTCGATGAAATTGAACATTCTTTCATGATAAAAAACAATAAACAAGGAATGGAAGGAAACTATTTCAACATAATAAAAGACAAAGATGAAAACCCCTCGCAGACATCATACCCACTGGTGAAAGACTGAAAGCTTGTCTGTAAGATCAGGAACAAGGCAAGCATGCTTTTACCTCTTTTGTTCAAAAATAGTACTGGAACCTCAAATCAGAGCAATTACACCAGAAATAAAAATAAAGGCATCCAAATTGGAAAGCAAAATAAAATTCTCTCTGCTAGCAGATGATACAGTCTTATATGTAGAAAACCCTATTGATACTACAAAAAATAAAGGTTAAAACTTAGTAACAAATTCAGCTAAGTAGCAGGATCCCAAATCAACACACAGAAAAATCAGTTGCTTTTCCAAATACTAATAACGAAAATCCAGAAAGAAATTTAAGAAAACAATTCTAGTTATGATAGTATCAAAAAGATTCTTAGGAATTATCTTAACCAAAAAGTTGAAAGATTACAAAATATCTCTGAAAGAAATTAAGGAAGACAAAAATAAATGCAAAGACACCTAATGTTTGTGGATTAGAAAACAATATTGTCATGATATGATATCAGTATTACCCAAAGCAATCTACAGATTAAATGCAATTCCTACCAAAATCCCAATGACTTTTTTTTCAGAAATAGAAAAAAAAATCCTAGAAGTCATTTGAAATCTCAAGTGATTCTGAATAGCCAAAACACTCTTGAAAAAGAACAAAGTTGGAGGACTCATACTTCCTAATTCCAAAATTTATGTAACTTATAATGTTACAGCTATCAAAAGAGTATGGTACTGTTTCCACCATGCCATAGTCCTTTAACAATTTGTTCCATGTAGGGAATAATAAGCATTAGTTCTGTTCCGCATTTGTTGTTAAAAAAGAAATTCTTCCTCACAAATAATAAATTTATAGCAAGAGAATGTAAAAAAAAAAAAAGAGTATGGTACTGGCAAAAAGACAGACACACAGACGAACAGAATAGAATAGCATAGACTAGAAAGGCCAAGACATAAACAATCACATAAATGGTCAAATGATTTTCCATAGTGAGCCAAGGGCATTTAATGGGAGAAAAAAAATGGTCTTTTCAAAAAACTGTTTTGGAAAAACTGAACAAAAATATGCAAAGGAATAAAGTTGGACCCTCCCTATTACCATATATAAATATTAACTCAAAATAATTTAAAGACCTAAACTTAAGATCTAAAAGTATAAAACTCTTAGAAGAAAATATAGGGCAGAAGCTTCATGACCATGGATTTGGCAATGATTTCTTAGATATGATATAAGGCACAGGCAACAAAGGCAAAAATAGAAAGACTGGACTTTATGAAGACTGGAAGTTTTATGACACCATGAATAGAGTAAAAAGGCAACCTACAGAATGAGACGAAATATTATCTGAAAATAAAATAACTGATAAGGGAGCAATACCCCAAATACATAGAGAACTCCTAAAATTCCACAACAAAAAAACAAACAGCCAATTAAAAAATGAGTGAAGGACTTGAATAAACCTTTCTCCAAAAAAATTATAAGCACATGAAAAGATGCTCAAGATCACTAATCATTAGGAAAATGCAAATCAAACCTATAATGAGAAACTTTCTCATATCAGGATACCTACTATCAAAAAATCAGAAAGTAATGTGTTGAGGATGTGGATAAACTGGAACTCTGCACTGTTGGTGGGAATATAAAATATTATAGCCATCGTGGAAAACAATATGGAGATCCCTGAATAATTAAGCATAGAATTACCATATGACCCAGAAATTCCACTTCTGAGTAGATACCCAAAAGAATAGAGTATAGGATCTTAAGAGATATTTAGGCACCCATGTTTATAGAAGTATCATTCACAATAGTTAAAATGTAGAAGCAACCCAAGTGTCCATTGACAGATGAACAGATAAGGAAAAATATAATAATATATACATACAATGGACTATTACTCAGCCATTTAAAGGAAGGAAATTGTTAATATATACTACAACATGAATGAATCTTGAGGACATTATGGCAAGTGAAGTAAGCCAATCATGAAAAGTCTAATACTGAATGATTCCACTTGAAGTACTGGAAGTAGTAAAAATCATACAGACAAAAAGTGTAGTTGCTAGGGGCTGGGAGCAGGGGGAAATGAGGAGTTATTGTTTACTGCATGTAGAGTTTCAGTAATGCAAGAGGAAAAGAGTTCTGGAGATGAATGGTAGTAATGGGTGAAATAAAATGTTTGTTATTTCAGAAAAAAGAGGAAGTAGAAGAATAGATGAAATAAGATTGACAAAATATTGACAATTGTTGAAGCTGGGTAAGGTGTGAATGAATATTGATTACATTATTTTCTCTACTTTCATATATATGTAACTTTTTTCATATATATGTAAAAGAAAAAGGAGGAAGATGACAAGAATCTGAAAAAGATCTTAAACCATAGCTAGTCAAGAGTTTAATTTACTTCTTAATGTGGAGGAATTGGAATAAACGTGAGAACTAGACTAGATATCAACTGTGGTGGACATATGTCTGCAAATCCTTAAGTATTTAGTGGACTATATATAATTTTCTTTCCATACCACTAGTTCAGTATCAAGTTATAGAGAGTATTTAGGTAATACTATTGATAATTAACACCTGAGTTGGTTAAAGATCTTGGCGCTCAGACTTGGGCAGACAAGGTAAGAAAAATCAAATACATTCTATTCTTACCTTGCTATGCTACAACTTACACAAGCAACTAAATATCTATTTTAGGAATTTTTCAATTCCATATAAACTTTAGAATTATATTGTCAATCACAACAAAAAATATAAAACATTCTTTGGGAGTTTGATTTGGAGTGCATTGCATCTATACATTTATTTTTAGAGAATTGACATCTATACGATATTGGGTCTCCACTCTGTTTTGTGTATAACTTAAAGTTCCTTTAATTTTGGGGTGTAACTTAAAGTTTTTTTCATTTTTCTCAGTAATATTTTATAGTTTGATATATGCAAATTTTAGACATCTTTGATAAACTAATTCCTAGGCATTTGTTATTTTATACTACTTTAAATAGCATTTCATAGTCTTTTTCATTTTGTATATAGAAATACAATAGATTTTTGTATATTGAACTTTTATCCAGCCTAATATTTATCTTTCTAATATTTAATCATTTCCTTAGGATTTTACACATGTACAATCACATATCATCTGAGAAAATGACAGTTTATTTTTTCCCTTTCAATCCTTTTACATATTACGCATTTTTCTTATCTGCCTATAATGGCAAAAACTGCAAGTAAAAATGTTGACTAGAAATAATAGATCTTCTGATATTTTTCATGATTTTGAAGGGAAAGCTTTTGTCCACCATTCCACCATTGCATATAATTTCTTTTGTGTAAAAAACATAAAGTACACACACACACACACACACACACACTTTGTCAGATTAAGCAAGTTTCCTAGGACAAGTTTGCCAAGAGGCAAACTTGAAATGAAAGGTTATTGAATTTTACCAAATGCTGTTCCTGTACAGATGATATGGTCATATATTTTCTCTCCTTTATTCTGTTAATGTGATCAATTACAGTGATTGATTTTCAAATAACTTGCATTCCTGGAGTAAACCCAAGTTGGTAATTTATTATCCCTTATAGATATTGCTGGATTCAATTTGCTAAAATTTTGCTTAGGATTTTTGCATCTATGTTCACAAAAGGTAATGTTTAAGTCTTTGTCATAGTGTCCTTGATGGTTTTTGCTTTCAAACTATACTTACTGGCCTTAAAAATATCAGTCAGGGAGTAATCCATCTTTTTCTGCTCCCTGGATGAGTAAGTGTAAGACTCTAATTCTTCTTAAATGCTTAGTAGATTTTGTCAGTGAAGCTTTCTGCCCCTGGACAATTCTTCATGAAAGGATATTTTTATGGATCCCTTGGGAGAAGAATGGAAACCTTGAGAATCATTGTCGAGGGGCTTCTGAACAGTAAGACAGAGAGAAAGAGAAAGAGGCAGTGGTATAGGGCATTTCAGACTGCCCGACATTTTTCTAAAAGGACTTCGCCCTTTGTTCCCACCTGTCTCATCACACTCTCCCTGAGCTGAATGAAGATCTGGGGGATAACAGGTCTATGAGCATAGCGGTCTGTGAAAGGGGCTAAGGTCCTTCAGAGGGGAAGGGCTTGTTTGTGGGCAGAGTACAGTGAGTGGGAGGTGGGGGAGGGACTGGTTTAAGCAGACAGAGGCTCTTTGTTTGCTCTGTTTCTTTGTACATGAGGCAACATTCGGAAACAACAAATATTGGTTCCGAGAACTAATGCCTTTCTGCCCATCCTCTCTAGGTCAGCTACTCAACCCTTCTGCATGATTTACACCCACGTTCAGCTCTTTCTACAGGAGGGCCAATCTTGCTGAAACATAAGGATTTTACTCAGTTTATGATGGAAGATTTGGCTCATGACTTGGATTGCTCTGTAACTGGAAAATCTCTCATATTCATTTTCCCTCTCTCTTTCCTCCTTTCTTCCCTGCCTTCTTCCCTTTATCCCCTCCTCTTCTGGATAAATAAAGAGAAGATCAATATCAAGAAGGCAGGTGTGGTCTGCAGAAGGCTGGGAAACTTAGGAGATTTGAGTTCAAATTCCAGAGCTCTCTGAATGAGGAACTGTCATTTTACGGTAGTGTTCACATTTAAACAATGGGGAACTGATTCCATCTCTTAAGGTGGTTGGTCAAGATCACATGATCTTGCCCCAGAACAGTGCTTGGCACATGGTAGGCTGAAAACAGGATACTTTCATTCCATCTGAACATAAGCCAGTGCAAGCCTTAGGTTCTGTAGTCGGGGTACTAGATGGACCAGGGCTGCATGTCTGTGAAGAAACAGCAGGCTGGGAGTGTCCTGTTAATCTCTTTCTCATGAGCTCCAGGGCCTCTGTGTGTCTGTTTCCTAGAAGAGAGAGTGTCCCTGATGAGTGGGTATATACACTCTGGAACCAGACTGCCTGATTTTGCATCTGACTCACCAGCTGACTTTGGACAAGTTATTAACCCCTTAGAACCTCAGTTTCCCAGTCTCACCTATGAAATGGGATTCTAATGCACCAACCACAGAGGGTTAGCATCCAGTAAAGCCCTAAGTGTTAGCCATCATTAAGTGGTAAAAGAGGGACAATGAGTTTCCTGACTCCAGAATGTCTGGTGTAAAATTAAGGGAGAGTGTCATGGGCCACCAAGGACATGAAACACTGTCATATTAACCTTTACCTCCACACATCCCCATGCTCATTATGGACATGGGCACAGCCATACAACCAGGGTCATATACACATGTGCACCTCACAGCCAGCCTCACTCCTGCCTCCAAGGAACGGGAGACACGGGGGTCTGTTCCTGTCCTTTCCCTGAGCTAAAACTAGAGCCCTGGGTCCCTGCCTGTGTGAATAGGTGATGTGGGACTCCTTCTGCCCATCTCATCTTACCTTTCTCCGGATGCCATGGGCTTCGTACTTTGTCCTCTGCTATGGGCTTGAACTCAGAGGGCTCCACTGAGGCATGGCATGGGGTTGGCTGGTCTAGAGAAGGCTCAGCCTGGCCTGATGATGATCCCTTTGAGGGGCTCAGACTAAGCTGTGGGCCTGGCCCTGGAGGTGCTGCCTCAGGAAAGTCTCACCATGTGAGTGCAATAGGGGCACAGGGGGGAGAATCATGGTCCATTGGACCTTGCATGGCCTCTACCAAGCTTCCTTGAGCTTGTGGATTAGCTCCACATTCAGCAACTCTCCTTCCTACTTCAGGGCAGACTCCGCAAGCTCCCTGGAGGGCCTAAGGAAGGCATCAGTTGAACACGGACATGCCTACTCTGCAAAGCGCACTCCCAGCCAGCTCTGATCCTGACTTTTCCTCCATCTTCAAGGTCCCTACATGAAGCCAGATCCCCACCCCTCAATGCCTTTCAATCATCAAAGGAATAGAAATTTATAAAAGAATAAGTTAGTGTTTATGAATTTAAAAAGTTTACATGTTAGTTTAAATATATTAGTTTAAAAAGTCATATGTAGAATATAAAACTTCACTATTTTCTCCTGATAAGGATGTGCAATCAAAACTATTTGGAGACCACTTTGCTGGATGACCCAGGGCACTGAGATCAGGCCACAACCTCCCCTGGGCCTCTTTCTTTGTGCTTTGAAAGAGAACGGTTTGTTCTGAGTCTCACAGAGCCCTGACCACATTTCTGGGCACCTCCTTGTGGGAGAGAATTGGTCCCTTCTGTGACTCTGTCCCTACGCCAACATGTCTAGCAGACTGCATGAAGGGAAGGAAGATTTCCAGTCCAGGACTCTAAACTCAGCAGGGCACATGGGGAGAGAGCAGCTCCTCAGCTGGGCAGGCCATTAGGACCCCAAGAGCAGGGGACCAACACCTGGGACTAGTGAAGGGCGATGAGCCTGGTGTCTCTGACTTGAGGCCAGTTTTATTCTTCTTTGACATCCTCTCCCAGGAGGGTCTTTGCCTGTCACCATTTGGTTCTAGTCTGGATGTGGGACAGTTCCCTCCTCCACCTGTGTGGTATGAGCACATAGGACTGGTGCAAGTCCAGCTCTGCCAAAAAGGGACTCGGGAGCAGAGTTCCCTCGACCCCCTCCTCAGGGCCCGTAACAGCTGCAGTTCCGTTCCTGGCACAGAGTGAGCACATTTTAACAAGGGAACGATTTTTCTTTAACTTCCTTCCAATCAGCATTTTTGTGCTGGATTCCATCCACAGTCTGGCCCAGAGCTCAGGAAATGAGGTGATAGGCGGGGGCGAGGAATGAAGGGGGAGAGATGAGGGGCGATTGGGCAAGCGGGCTGTGCAAACACAGGAAGTCAAAGGTTGTGCTTGGTCTGCCCCGCCAGGGATAAAGGGGAGCGGGCACTGTGAGTCAGCGCAGAAGCCGGTTGGTTTGTGCCTGCTGCGCGGCGCTGCCACAGACCCTGAGGATGAGGCTCGTCATCCCCTCCCTGCTGACCTGCATGGTCTTGGGTAAGTGCGGGTGAGGGGAAGGCCCCTTACACTCCGGACCTTGGCACACCACCCCCATGGGCTCCGTGCTCGTGCTCGGGCTGGAAGCACAGGAGCCTTTCCTCAGCTCTTTCCCTGCCGCACTTCTGCACCTGCTTTGGTACTGCCTGGGGACAGCTCTGTGCTGGCGTGCAACTGCTGGCACTTGCTTGTGCCTCTGTTACTTTTTCATGCTTTTCTTGCCTCTTGCTCCTCCTCCTTGTCCAGTAAATCTTGTAATAGTGGAATACAATAAATTAGAGCACTCCCGTCATGATTTATTAAATCCCTTCGCTGGGGCCTCCTCAGTCAAGTCACAACAGTTTAGGGTGGCATTCAAGGCCTCCAGATTGATCTCCTCCTCCTTGGTAGTCTTATGTCTCCTTCGAGTCACGGGCGCTGATAATGTCCTGCCAATGACACATGGCTGTCCAGGGGGGACTGGAGTATGGGATTTAAAGCCAGACTTCTTGGGTCCAGACTTCCTGGGTAGTACAGCCCAGCCTGGGAGGGTAGGTAAGGATAATTGAGGACACGGATCCAGGCACCAGTAGAGTTTGCTGCACACATCCCTGAACTGGGGCCTGTCACTGGATGGCCTCTCCAACTCTCATCACCTCCTGAGATTATTCGGGCCCCTTTGTCTTCTAACTTTTGCGTGTCACTTATGGTGCATTTGTCACACCTGTAAAGACTTCCATGTTTGGTCATTTGTCTCCCTTGAAATGTTTAACCTGGAGAGTTGGTCCCACATTATTTACCTTTGCCTCACCCCTTCCCCATCCTCTACCCCACAAGGACCTCATAGGGCTATGCAAGGTAAGTACATGACTAAAGACAAGTTCCTGCCCATGGGAACCCTGGGAGGAGTGGTTTGGGGAGGGTCTGCCACTGATTCCTTGTACCTCCTGGGATGTCCCAGGGCAGAGCTGGGATAAAGGGCAATTGGGGCAGTAAGGTCCCTGTGGTCCCTCCTAATGCATTCCGGAGAACTGTCCCCTCCCCCGCTGCTGCCTGTTGTTTTGTGGATATTCAACAGCTTCCCTGAGTTAGTTGATCTGTGGAGGGTGGCGATAACAGAGGGCTTTGGGAACAGTGCCCAAGCTCACATGATGGGGACTACACATCTGCAACCACATGGGTTTTAGTAGGTACAGACATACTTGTCTTTATCTTCTGATTGCAGCCAAAAAGACTGGTGAAAATTGAAAGAACTGGAAACAGAGAGGACTACTGAGAATATGTGGAGTTTCTAGTTATTCTCGGGACAGAGAATGACAGACAAGTGTCACAGGCAAATTCATGATGTCATCAATCATTTACCTCTACTGCCTAACCAGATGTAATTGACTGAGAATGTTAGCTTCTTTGGTTCCCTAGGCAGAGGCCACAGTCTGGAAGCCAGTCTCAGCCACTAATAAGAGGCTGGGTGACACTGGGTAAAACATCACTTCGAGCACAGTTCCCTCCTTTAAAAATTCCTACCTTGTTGGCTTCCTGAGTTGTGGCATTCAGCCAGTGCCTTAAAGTGGCTGAAAATGCCATCACACGGCTAAGGCTTATGTGGAATTGCAGTCCTGTGAGTGAGGGGAAGAGGCATGGAGAACCCAGAGGAGCAGACTGTGATCTCCCATTGGGAACTGAAGGTCAAGCCAACATCTCTCTGGCCAGCAATGAGTTACAAATGGGAGACTGCCTCCCCTTCTCTTGTCCCCACCTGAGAATGCAGTGGAATCCATACCCTTCATTGTTCACAAACAGGAGGCAGGGAGGACAGGAAAGAAGGGATGTACCTTGCAGTCCCTTCAGAGGTGCTGCTGTCTCTCCCACTTGTAACAGGCACCTCTGGCCTTTCTCTCCTAGGGCTGTGTCTGGCTGTCCCCAGGGAAACTGTGAGATGGTGCACCATCTCAACTCATGAGGCCAATAAGTGCTCCGATTTCCGTGACAGTATGCAGAAACTCCAACCTGAAACTGATCCTGTCAGCTGTGTGAAGAGAACCTCCCACACTGACTGCATCAAGGCCATCGCAGTAAGTCACTGCTGCCTAAAGGGGAGTGGAGGACAACCCATACTTTCCCTTGCTCCTGGTGCTTCTTTAGTCTGTACTCACACATAGGAGGCCGATGTGTGGGGCAGTCAACCCCCACTGTTAATAAAATCCCTTCAGAAATGGACATAGGAGTGGCCACCTTTAGCGGGTCTTAAAGCAAAATCAATGTGCTCTGAAAGGGGACCATTTCAAGGCACTATGTTCTCTGAATTCAGGGGAAAAAACAAGAATGTTTGCTATCAAAATGATCATATAACATAATCATGGGAAGTAGATGAATGACGTTCACAGGGAGGAGGAGTACGGTGTCAGGGTTGCAGATGACAGCTGAACCCTTTGTTTCCTGGTTTTGCAAGATCCTCTTCACTCCTTCAACATTGTTCCTGCCCCTTTGAGCCTGTGTCAGATGCTGTGCTGGGCATTCGGGCTGCAGTGGTAAATTTGAACACACGTGGTCCTGCCCTGGCCAGCTGGCTCAATTGGAGAATTGTCTCAAGCCCTACAAAGCTGAGGGTTCGATTCCTGGTCAGAGCACATACCTAGGTTGTAGGTTTGATTCCCAGTGTGCGTGTGTACAGGAGGCAACCAATGGATGTTTCTCTCTCACATCGATGTCTTTCTCTCTCCTCTAAATCAATTTAAAAAAACAACAACAACCATATCCATACGTGAGGATTAAGCACACATGGTCCTTACTCTTGATGAGCTTACAGTCTAGTCAGGAGAGAAGAAAAACATGCAAACAAGCAGACATGTAATTTCAAATTCTACATGTACAACGAAGG